>JABFQC010004518.1:0-12595 GCA_022817085.1 Psilanteris sp. ZL-2020
CATAGCTAAAATTGCCTATTATTTCATATAGTAAACTCAACTATGATATTTAGTTCCCCGAATGCAACTATTATACATAGTTAAATCAACTATATTATAGTTCTCAGCACTATGATTTCTGTCAGTGTACTTATATTAAATTATACTTAAAAATTAGTAACTATTGCACATATTTTAGTCAAAATTGCTGATATTTTAGTAAAAATTGCTGAAGTTTTATTTATTATTATTACTTCTGTCACACAATTAATATTTTATGAGTATAATTTTTAATATTTTTTTTCGTTCCGTGGCAATAATTTGAGCCTCCTTTTCTCCTCGAAATGTGCGAAAATGGAAATTTCCGCACTTTTTGAGTTAGAAAGGAGGCTTCAAATTCTGACTCGGGGAATCGGACCATTTGTTTTCCACTCGCGAATGTTGTAATCCGTTGTCGTCTCCGAGTGGCCTTTCGACCGTCAGCCCGTCCGGATCAGTCTCTGGATTCAACTTCGCGTCAGGAGGCTCGTTCCGTTTTGACAATTCAAACCGCACAGTGTCAGTCTCTCTGCGCGACGTCGTGTTTAATTCCACCGCGGATTTCGCATGCCTGGATGTAACGACAACGACGACAACGGCGGCAACGAAAATTTCGCGATCGTTACAAGCGCGAAACGTGCGCACGGCCAGGAGAACGAGCGCACGAACGTGTTTAGGCAAAAAATTGGGCAACCAATGGTAATCGAAATAAATCATGTCGAGGCCGATCGAACGATGGAAATATGAAGTAAGAGAATAATAGGAAAGCCATCTCTCCTTGAAACGCCAGGCCGATCTGCCGACCGTTCTCTTTTGTTGCTCGTATCCGACCGACGCTGATAGATCATGACAGCGGTTACGTAAAGAGATAGAAACAAAGACACGCGGTATACGTTGCACCTATTACGTGATGCATGGAACGATATATCAGGCGGGCGCGCGCACGCAGTGTGTGAAAATTAGGCACGAAAAGACGGCGAATCGAAGCGTTGCCGCTCCAATCGCGAGATTTACGATCGGCGTTGCAAAACGAGCTCGTCGGATTTTGTCGCGCGGGCGCTGCAATCAGCCAGAAACGCGATTATAATAAAACTTAATAACATATAAACATCGTGCTATTGCGCGAGAGTTGTTTAGAGGGAGAGAGAGAGAGAGAGAAAAAAAGGCAGACGGCGTGACGACGTTGTACGAAATAGTACGCGAGGTGGTTGAATGGGTTGTAATAACGGTTGATTACGCGGCATTGTAATACAAATATTAACATATTAAATTACACGTTTATGCGTGTAGAATTCAAATTTTCAATGATTGACTAGTTATTGCCGTTTTTTGCATCGTTGCTTTGTAATTTGCTTTTACGTTTATCTCGGAAAATGGTCTTTCTTTGTGTCGCAGCGTGCATCCACTGTTCTCCTTTTTTAAAGGTCGATAATTATTGCATTCGTAATAGTCCGCGCCATACGAATTTGTGTTTAATCTTCTGCTTGGGTTATTACTTTCAATGGCGGCGCGGATCTTGACTTTTGCAAAATGGTTTTAACCCTGATTCCAGTTTATTTACATTGTTGGTTTTTTGTGAAACCAATTTTAATCAACCGAGAAATGCATCTGAATTTGTAATAAAGATTTTGTATTGTAAGAAGTATGCTTGTATATTAATCATTGTTAATATTAAATTTCAAAATATATATTTTATTACTTTATCTGGTTCTTTAATTTGAATTGATTTCTTCACAATAAACAACAATTAATTGATAGTAATTATTAACATTACAAATATTCGCATCATCTATCAAATATTTCATACACGTAGAAAAAAGTTACATTATAAAATACCATACTTACAGCTTTATAAGGATATCATGATTAGTATTATGGAAATTACTATACTTTATAGAAATTTATATTATAGCTAAATATAATACAAACAAATATAGGTAATTTGTCTAGAAGATATTGTATTGTATAGAAGATGTATAATAATTTCAGAAATATTTGGTTCCAAATCCCTGAAATACCATAATCTATAGTCATTTTTAATATAACATTTTTCTCCGTGCACTTCCATACAACATACAAAATATATATAATTCGTCCACTTTTGTACCCGCACCTGTCTATTTTCGGATACCAAAAACCAGTCACCTCGGTTGCAACTACCACAAATGCTTACAGCAATTTGAAACGTCTATTTCTCCGCGCACAGAATAGATTTCCTTTCATCGTTATGTTGATTCACAAAAACCTCGGCAACGAGGGTAAAATCTCGAATGGCATTGGCAGTGTATTAAGAATAAAAAGACGCGCTCGATTTTATAACTAATCTAAATAATTGTCCCGTGACATCGCCTAACCTTTTCCGCAACATTATGCGTTGAATTGAAATTTATGAATTGGACGCGCAGCGCGATTGGCTATCGTCTGTTTGTGTATGATTTAAGCAATTTACCTCGTGCGAAACCAGATTGTTCTTGTTTCGGTTGGCGTTCGTGGAATTGTTAATGGATGAGAGCGAGGTGAGGGTTGCTGAGCCTACACCACTGACCGTCTTGCTGCTGACTTTGGTCCCACCGCTACCAACATCTTTGTGCAGCGTTCCAGGACTCTGTAACAAAGAAAACGAGCCGATGATAATCGAAATTTACTAAAGCACTTTTTACTCAAACAATGCAATTTCTCCTACAATTTAGCCTTAATTAGTTAACCTCAAAGAGCACGTTTACAAAATAACAAAAAAAAAGTAAAGAAACACTTTTATGAACATTCGAATATCCCGCTTTCTCGCGAATACAAATTTTGCTCTAATATATTATTGCAATCAAAATTCGTCCCATTCGTTTCGAACTCAACGCGCTTATATATATACATATATACGTTTGTGCGCCACGTCCATTGCCTCCGAGTATACATTGATTATAAATTGAAGAATGCACATAAACTGATTTTCTTCGCGTCAAAACGACCCAATTAAACAAACGTAATCTGAATGCTCTCAATTGATAAACGTCGACAGTCGTGTGTATAAAAGTAATCTGAAGTTGGTACGCCGAACAAAAAAATCAGATATTATTGTACGAGCGATTCTGATAATTTGTTGCTAACCATTAACAAAGTAACGACGCCATTAACGGTCCGGTTTGCGCTAATGCCACGGCAGACGCAATTATTAGCGTACGATTAGACGGAGACACGGCGTTGACGTTAAAAATTGGATTAGTGTAATGAGCGCGGCAATTCGCCTGAATGGGGTTTAAACGGGGACTCGCTAATTTCTGCTCGCAATGCGATATTTGAAAGGAGAAACTAATGGGTTGGAGTTCGATTTTGTTCGCGAATTCGCCCACTCTTGAGCAAATTTATATCTTTTTTTATAGCTTAATTATTATAGCCGATTAATTAATTAAGATTGCTTTCTTAATTAATTAATAATAACAAGCTATGGTAATAATTAGAATGCATATTGCGTCGAACGTTTCCCAATTATAATTATAAAATCCGTCTGTTATCACCCACGGGGATATCTGTTTTCCTTTTCGCACTTTCCGATTAGGTATCGAGTTAAGGTTCTCATCATCGGATCGTACGTTTCTAATTTTTTGTCAACAATTGCTAAGCGTTACAAAATCCCGTTTCACATTTTGTAATACACGGATTGTACGGTTGTGGATCACGATATCCCACGCAAAATGTGACTCGCTGTTCGAGCATTAACGAGTGCGCTTTACCTGCTACAAAGCCGATACCCGATTTGGCGGAAGATTAGCCGTTCCGTTACTTTCTCATCTTTTCTTTCTCGGCCGTGCACTTTCTGAATTCCGAAAAATAAGAATAAGATGTGGCTATTGAAAAGGGGTGACGTCAGATTTGTGGGAAAACGACGCGTTCCTTCAAATTTGTAAATTATGACGAATAAAATTGATTCGATGACTAAAATCGCAATAAACGCTTATTATTTGTCGGATTAAACTGTGTTTCTTGCGAAGATTATAACTCGAGTCGATGCCAATAAAATTACTTTTTTATTATTATATATTTTCCGCAGTCGCTATGTCTAATTTAATTTTTTTTTTAAGCAGCGAATCTTATTTCAGTTGCAGATAAATATATATTTAACAATTTATTCGAGAAGAATTTGTTAATAGTAATAACTTTTTGTTTAAAACGAAAAATATTAAATAATTCATTTAAAGTACGTGCAATGCTTTTGGTATGAATTTTGTTAGCATTTTCACGTTATACAAGTAGAAAAAAAGTTACATTATAAAACATCATACTTATAGCTCTATAAGGATATCATGATTAGTATTATGGAAATGACTATACTTGATAGAAATTTGTCTTATAAAATATAGGTAATTTGTCTAGAGGATGTTGTATTGTATAGAAGAAGTATAATCATTTTTAATATATTTGTTTCCATATCCCTGCAATGTCATAATGTATAGTCATTTTTAATATAACATCTTTCTACGTGTATACTTTGAATTTTTCATGCAAATAAGTGTTAATATAGTCAGGGGTGCATTTTTAAAATATGATATCGTGCAAGAACAGTTTAATTAAATCCGAAAGCAAAAACTAATTATACAAATTGATATTAACGATGATGTTAATTTATTATTACGAACTATATATATGTTTGCATGTATTACCACATTTATGATACGCACATATAAATTGCCAAAATTGAAACCGGTAAAAGTATTTCATACTTGACCGAATAAGGATTAAGCCGAGTTACATATTTTATTATTTGAAATTGGATTAGGTATGTATGTAGGATACGATGTTACATATATTTATGAACACTGTAATCATGCATATTTTTAATCATATATTTGATCAAGTTCAAATCTGATTTTACAAACTGATAGGGCAATGAATGTTTTGTATACAAAATATTAAGATAAAAATAAAAATTACATTCTTGCACGACAATTGTAATTAATTTATAGATTTATATATATCGAAAAATATTTTTTCATATTAATTAAATACATTTTCCATTACAGCAGATACCACCGAATATTGTTCACAAGAAAATTCGTACAATTTTCAGATCTGCGTGTCACTTTTGACAATCCAGCAACCCATTATCCAACATATCGGATATCAATGCAATCCATTATAATCAATGTTCGACGCCATTAATTTAAATAATGGTTAAAAAGCCCGGCGCAAGCAAACACAAACGATCGTTTAAACCAAATAGTTAAGTTCATCCTTGACTATAAAATAACAACACGCGTTTAAAAATTAGAAAGCACTTTATGTAATTTCAAAAGACGAGACGTGCAATTAGACAAGAATTCCAATTGTTATGAATGCTCGAACTTGAAGAAAAAAAGAGGTTAGATCTACAATTTCTCGTCTACTTTCTTGATTCACGAAACCATATTTTTTATCATCAAAAAAAAGCGAACAAACATCGTTACTCTCATACATATATGTAAATATACATACATTTTATACCAGATACAAGTATATAAATATATATATAACAATCATGTAACATATCCGTGAAAAAGAAATTTTATCTACGAACTACAAATGTTTATTCTTCCTTGTATTTCCCTCTGATATTGAAATATATATATATATATATATACATATACACATACACTTTCGCATTATATACCCCGTAAATTCAATTGTATATTTCATTGCATTAAAATAACGTGAACTCGATGAATAAGATGATGCGACTTATATCTAAAGTGTGCCGTTGAGTTGTAATCTGCGGTGCGGAGTGGTGTATATCCATACATACGCGCGAATATATATACGTGCGCGCGCATTTGTGTGCATCGATGCACAGATATACACGCTTGTCGTTGTTTTGCGGTGTTGTATTGTTTCGAAATAATAAGAGCCGCACTAATTATTCCCACATTGTTTGAAGTGCAGCAGATGTATTAACGCAACGCCGCAAAAATGCGCAGCGCGCGCTGTTTATTACGTTACATTTTGGCCGTAATTCTTAATTAGGAAATGCATTTTATGCGCCGACGATACACACGACTGACGAATTTTTATACCGCTGAAGTAACGCGTTCAGAAATCGGAGAACCGACGGCGACAAAAAAACGCGAATGCCCCGGAAAAGGGACAATTAAATGTCTGTTTCGGGCGCAGGGACGGGGGCGGGGGGCTTTTTCAATTTTTCGTGCGCATTTCTTTTTTCATGAAACACGTTGCATAGAAAGCAACGTTTTCACCGAGCGCTTTTATTTCACACGAAAAACGTGGTTACGACACGATCGTGGAATTTATTTGAATGATCTAAAAGTAGTTTCAAAGAACGCTGCATTAAAGCGTTAATGCGTTATTAATGGTGTCGAATTTTGTTATTTCGTAACCGATGCGCCGATCATTTTCACGACGCACTTACGCCCGACTTCATACCGTGACACTAATTCGAAACGTTCTTCGGACGAATTTCCGATCGCGGATGACGCACAGAAGAGAGAAGAAGAAAAACAGAAAAGAAAAAGAGATGAGAAGAATTGTGAAATTCACGCCCGATCGTTAATAGCCGGTACGAAACAGCGATTGGTTTTGCATACGAAACGATTCGTCAAGAGCGCGTGATTAGTAGCAATTAGCTTTAATTGATAAGGTTATCGTTTCGGCGCCGATTAAGAATCTCCGAAACTTAATCGCGTTTTATTTTAAGCGAACGTTTTAAATCGATTCGCGGCTGTATTTTTAAGTTCCGATCAAGACTCGAGTGTTTGCGAAGGTTTCTTTGTTTGCCGTGAATTGTGTATATAACGCGCGACACAGCCAAGTCGATCGATAAAGAAAATGCACGAAATCGCGGAAGGGAAAAAAAAAATTCGGCGCGCAGATGCGACCGTGCGCGCGGCACAGCCCGACGCGAATTAATAACTATATACGTCTGTTAAGAACGCACGATTTTCTGCGCGCGTAAATCCGCTCGCGAGTCACTGTCCTATAACGCGTACTCTATTTATTAAGTCCACGCACGCTCGCAACGGATAAAATAGATTGTGTAAGATTACGGCGATGTTGTATTTATATGAATATTATTTCGCTGGGGGATTGCTTCTGAAACGCCGTTCAGTTTGCGAGCCCTCGATATATACGAGAAAAAAGGCCGCGAATGTAACCGTTAAGGATAAACATAATGCCATTTTATAAGGTATATTATTTTCATACTTTTATTTCGACAACGAATTAATGCTTTATAACGAGGTTTAATTGATCCTTCACTCGTAGACGAATTACGGCCGGCTAAAATAAGCGATCCTTTTACAGCAAATATATAATTTCCTCGTAATAACGACGTATTCATTTAAAGCGCGTCAAAATAACGCCGATCGTCTATTAGCCCGAAGCATTATTTTATAAATGCTTTTTATGATAAATAAATGATTAAGACTAATGTTAAATGTATCACGAATTAATAAATATATATAGCTTATCGGAGCATTTTCAAACACGCTGACACAAATATATATATACATTTTTATAAATAAAGTATTTATACACACATGGCGCTATGACAAGATCCTAAATATATGTTATTGGGTTATGTATATAGATTATACACGCTACGTTTTTGGGATCATGACACATACCTATATGCACTATAGACATATATATATAATTGCATTAAACTATAATTAATGTTATTGTCGGCACGCCGAGATAATATCCGAGCGACAAATATCCGAATAGAATTTACCTTCGGGAAAATGAAATTCATGACTCTATTATCAAAGATGCGCAAAAAATGAATGAAAAAGAAGAGTTGAACTGGTGAGAAAACTGACTGTTTGCTTCGGCTCGAGTCCCACGCAGCGAGCAAATAAATCGGCCAGCGGGTAGGTCTTCATTGTACGGTGGCGACTTTTAATAAGCGTTTTGTGGTCCCGGTGTCGATTCACTTTGCGCAAATGGCGTTGCGAAACCGGATTGCGCGTTGCCTTTCGATCATGTCGCGCGGATAAAGGATCATTCACAATGAACGCGAACGGAATACCGGAGCGCCCAAAATGCGGGTCCCGTCGTACGTACCGATGCACGCCATCTGGACACTTTTATACGCATCAATACGTCTGTAAGTAAATTAAGGTCGTCCTACGAACCATTTTGACAGATATAGGAGATTTTTATATTTTATTGTTAATTTATTCGCGACGTATTTTTTTGTAATTTAAGTTGTTTTCTTATTTCGTTAAATATTTTTAGTTTTATATATACAATTATATATAATTCTAAGAGAATAAATTAATTATTGTTTTAAATATGTGACGAGTAAACTCGTTTAAGAAACTGAGTCGATTTGTTACGTCCAAAATGTAATTTGAAGGTTTCAATAATTATTATAATAAATTTTTATTACAGAAAAATAATCTCCCATTATCAAACAATAGTTCGAATACTTACATTTTATAAAATATACAATTTTATAATACTGTAATAAACAAAACACTAAACCGTCGCAGTAGACTTTTTTCCTTCTATTTATTGTTGTAGTGGCTCGTTTTTTCCCATGAGCTACATCAATAACCAACAAAATAAGTTTCCTTCCGATATATAGATGGCGCGTATCGGTACGTTACGTCATGACGCGCGTCTTTTGCGTTCCGTTATTTCGTCCGCGTTCGTTGTGAATGATCCTTAAAGCACTACTGACAGGCGGCACCGCGTGCGCGCGGCATTGTTTTTGAACGGCTACTGATTAAATAACACGTATACCGATCACTTCCAATAAGTCACCGGATTTCTCTCTTATCTGCGTTGCGACACGACCGCAACAGATAACTTCGAAGGCATCACGATCTCGTGACTAATAGCGACACGGCTCATACAAATTAACGGTGTTCGTCGGCGAAATCGTTCGCGCGCTATTTTCGAGTTTTCGTTACACTTATTTTTACGTGCAATCGCGCGAAAATTAAAAATTCGATCACTTCGGAGAGCGCGATTTCGGCCTCTCCTTTCCAGACGTTTAGTCTACCCCAGGATCTTTCAAACTCGCTATTAAATCTCGAATAGCATTATTATTATATCCATCTTAGCATTTCAATCGCGCGATCTATTGCGTTGTTCGAATCGTTTCATTTCGAGCTCGAAACAAATCACATTCGCCAGCTGTACTCGATCTTACAAGCCAGATGGGACTTCTGTCATTGATGCGCCACTGAAACGTATATACTCGCGCAAAATGATGAACGCCAAGACAAATTATGACCGGTGCAATTTATCGCGCGATCTCGACGACGCGCCGCCGCAGGATCGCGATCGACGCGACGATCCGGGCGTTTTGCGAAAAGATTTCACGCTAATCTGAAATATCGCTGTTTTTCGTCATTCCTCGAGAAATTTTGTCCGACCGAATGGCAATGATTCATCGCGACACATCAAAATGCGCTGCAAATGATAAAATTAATGGAAACGTGTTAATGCGTCCCGTTGATTCCCGGTTAACCGTTATTTTTTATTGGTCGGTTCGAATGGGATGAATTATATATTTCACAACGCGCGTTGCAACGTCCGATCGCGCTTTTTACCCGGAAATAAATTAATGCGCTCGTTTACAGTTAGCATATTCCGAAATGTGAAAATCTCAAACCGCGGAGATTTATGTTGTTTTGGGTGTATAAAAAACGTCCGTGCACGGGAAAAAGGCACAATAAGAAACGACAAGATAATAGCAACGTTTAAAAAGAAAACGAGTGACAAAAGTTAGAACCAGTTCATGTCGCGTGTGTTGATTCAACGACGAAGTGAAATAATGCGATACTTTCACGAAAGTATTTTCATTTTTGTCGGGACGCCTAGTCACGCGTGGTGCTCGATGCCTTTGCGACCGATCCGCGATTGGGTCGCGCGGTTTGGAACCTTTCACGAAGTGCAAATATGCGCCGCGCGCGATGAACAACGTACACACCGAGGCCGAGCTCGGATCCAGGTGTTCCTTGTTTGCGCTCGGGCGAGTGTGCGCAGACACGTACTGCAGGTTACCAGATGCGAGGTTGGGTTGCCCAAGACACCTGCCAACCTGCTGGTCCTGACAAAGAAATCTGCCCCGACACATCTGCCTGTTTTCAATCTCAGGCACACACGGCGCGCCGCTTCCAATATTCCTTTCGACGAGATTTCGCGTCGGCCGTGCAGTTACCTTCGTCGCGAGATTCGCAGGTTCAAAGTTTCGTCCTTGATTCGACTTGGTTTCACTCGGTGACCTTGAGCTTGATTTGACACTGACGAGGTCAGTTTATGTCGTCGCGAATCGCCAAACCGAGTCGATATAGTTATTGTAGGTATAAACTGAATATTCAAACTAGGATTATACAGTAACGGGTAATTTACGAATCTCGCGAAGGAGGTTATACATGGTTTGTTGACAAACGCGAATATTCGTCGACCGGGGGGCGTTCGTTTATTTACTTAAAATACAACGAATTTGTCGCGGTTCTGATACGCCGGGACAGTTTTTAAGTGAATTTGATAAATTAATAACAATAAATAGAGGGACGCAAATGTCTAATATTGAATAAATCTAAATGAATAAAAACAAATTAATAATATATAACAATAATAAATTTGTCGCACACGTCATTGCGTCGAAGATACGTTATTTATTTTACATTAAAATATCTATTCTCCAACTCGTTGACATCATTTCCGTTTAATTATCATTCACATATGTATATATCAACGTGATATATGCACTCTGTATGGCGAAAGAGTACGTTCCGGAAGTAAACGCTTATTATAAATTCCGTCGCAGTAGCGCTAACGCGCGCCTCGCTATCAATCCCCAACTTTTGGTACCACCGCGGCGTATTAGTTTTCGATTGCGTCCGCGCAATCACGACGACGTAACCGATCGCGCCTTTCGCGGCCGTACGTCCCGCGTCCGAATTTTTCCCGTTTGCCCGGCTCCGTTCGGCGCGACCTTGCGCGGCGTCGCGCGGCCACCGACCCCGCGGCGTCCAAATCCGACGCGCGCCGTCATTATCTCCGTGGAATTAGCGATAAAGTGACGCGCCCCCGACGTAATTAGCGTGTTTACAAACAAAGCAAATAAGCACGAAATATTACCCGCCGTGTAAATGCCAAGTCGCGCGCGCGCGCCTTGCGTTATTTCATCTCCATTATTCCCCGGGTGCTTCTCGAGCCGTCTTCGTTAGCCGTGACGTTTATTATCCCGCGCGCGTGCGTTCGCAAATCCCGCGTCGTGTGTCGTAATAACAATATTTTGCCAACAACGTCATTATTCGGCTCATTACGGCGCTGATTGGCGCGGCGTTGCGTTATTCCGCGGGACTGATCGAGCGCCGCGTTTCGACTCGCGACTTTGTGCGAGTGTAACGGTGCCGCGGCACGAATACGAGAGCGACATATCGCGTTTCCGAAGGCCAAAAATGGGTCGCGCCACGGGTCGATTGCTATTGAAAACGTATCCGATTATCGGCGCAGATAATTGTCCCGCGTCTCGATTCGTTCTTGCGATATCGACCGGGCCGCCTCGATAAGGCAAACAAACTACTGGTATCGAAATTCACGGGAAGTCGATCAAAATCACTATTACGAACGCTCGATTTCTGTTTATCTGGCGTCGACGCGAAACGTAACCCTTCGTCAACATATTTACGCGGGTTAATTGAAGTTTGTTTATTCAAAAACAAATAGCGCGTTCGAGAAAGCAAACAACAAATTCGCGCAAATAACGCAATCGTTGAGTTACGAATGGAATTCGGCTTGATCGCGAGTCGGATTGATTTTAAGCCAAATACTTGGACACGAAAATGTATTCGACAATTAAATTTATGTAACTATCGAGTCGATCTTGGCTGGTCGATTAGTCGGTTTTATTATTCCAAATTGGATATCGTTATATCGTATTCTTTGGTGAGTATCGATCGCAACAATATTGTAATTAATATTCAAAAAAATAAGAAATAAACAACGGTATGTGTATAGATGTGTTCATAATTTCTTAAATAGATCATTAATATTAGATACAGAGCATTTTTTTCAAAAACGAAACACTCAATTGTCAAAACATCAACACCATAACGACGATGATGAATGAAACGCGCCGTTCGTTTTTTATTTCCCTCGTCAAGGAAAGTCTTTTTTTTCTTTTTTTTTTTTCATTACAAAAAAAAGTTGTGATTTCGTAATCGAACGCGAACTATATTTCCCGACAAAAAATCGAGATCACGATTTATCGCGGGAGGATCAAACACCAGAACAATTTGATGATAATAACTTGGATGTCACTGACGTCAACGATGCTACAACCGTAATAGGATTACGGCTTTCGGCCCATTTGATTCAATCAGAACTTAGTCACCGGTTTAATGAACTTGCGAATACTTTCATCCCGACATTATTCCGACACGAGAAGCTCGAGTTGATTTCAAATTACCACCATAACATTTAGAAAGACCCTCAAAACTCTAACCAAAAAGGAGAAAAATACAATGCGAGAATCTTTCATTTCTGGATACTGAAAAAAAGACCTTTGCAAATAACGTTTATGATATAAAATACCAGTGTACTAAACTATGCATTCTGTAATAAGAAAATATTG
>JABFQC010004519.1:0-12594 GCA_022817085.1 Psilanteris sp. ZL-2020
TTCCGACGATGGTCCATCATTGGCAACTAACGGTCAGCCAACCGTCGACAGTGTTGGGCCAAGCTTGTGCCGTTTGTTTTTTTCTACATGGGACGTTTCAGTAAAAATATAAATATTTACCATATATTTATATCGTTTAAACAAAATACGTTTAACAAAATAATTTCTTTAATTCAACTATATATCATTTCTGTGTCTGCAATGTCGAATAATCATTTTGATGATTCCGTTACTTTTGTTTTGATCCTTCATTTGAAATCATTGGCGAACATAATGCTTCGCATGATCCCGAAAATGCTTTTGGATCAGAGACGCTCCAATTAAGACGATTTGGTAACGTATTATGCTTAAAACGTATTATGGAACTTGCGGAATGACCGAGTAACATGGCACAAATTTCGGAACAACATACATAAGGTTCGGAGGCGATTATTGGCGACGCTTCGGTCTCGCCTAAATAACGTGGTAATCCACTTCCGTTGACCCAAGTTTAGTGCAGCACTTGTAATAGCAATCATAAATTACGGTATAGTGACATACAGCGAACTGCGAGCACGCACGAGTTGGGTATAAGTCGGTGCATACATAATTTTTAATTAAGCATTAATAATTTATTATGAACTTTCTTGTTTGAAATGGCAAAATGTCGAAGATTTCCGTCGCGAAACTACTTTCAATTTCAGTGTAATGGGATCGAGAAAAATACGTGAACGTGCAGATTCGATGTATTTCTCAGTTTTTGTAATAACGTTCAAACTAGGAAGCATTTGCTTGTACTTTTTAATTTATGAAATCCTAAAAATTATTATTATTATTATAAGAAAAAAACATTAATTAACACAATTTTGTGTTATAAACAAGGTTTCAAAATCATACTAATTTAAGGTAGTCGAGGTTGTGCTTAAATTTATTATTTATACAAATATATATGCTTTAAATAAAAATTTTTATTTCAGTTAAGATTTTAATACAAAAAATATTTATAATAGTTTCATTTTTATTATTTGTGTTTTACAAGGACCATACAATTAATAATGACATTAAAAAATAAATTACATTAAATTGTATGGCGAGAATGAAATAAAAATAAGAGGACTTAATTCTACATTCCTTTATAAGTTTAGGAGAACGTAATCATAATTATACTGTATTTCCTCATTTATCTTTCTAAATATGGACTAATTTTTAAAAGGGCGGATCTACGGTTCAGGAAGTTTAATCGTTGTCACATTCTTGATGTTAAATAGTAGCAAAATATATTTGTCAAATTATTAAACACTGAAGCGCCTAGCATTTTACAGATTATATACTTCGTAGTATATCTGTATCTTGTCTCTATGGAAGTTAGATTAGTTTTGAACGTGGCCGTCGTATTAAAGACATTAGCAACGTGTTCAATCTAATGCTGTATATTTATCACTGCAACAGGATACAGTGACGTGTATCGTTTTTTGCTGCTTTTTATTTAATGAAGTTATCGAAGAATTCTATAAAAAGTTGTAATTTATTGCAAAAACATCGATTTTAATTTAAGTAGCGAGATAAATCGGTTTGAGTTGAAACGAATAAATATATTGAAATGTAATTTGAAGTTCATTTTATACAATTGAAGTCTATTCTAGAAATAAAAGTTATGATAAGAACTGTTTCTCGTATCAATTTTGATAGATGGAGAAGAAGACACTCCACGTTTAATTGAGCGGTACAAGGAGAAAAATTATTTTATAAATAATATAACGGAAATGGTAATATAAATATATAATAGTAAAAACATAATATATAAGATTAATTTTACTTTAAATTTTGAAATTGAGATTCGTTTTATCCGAAAGTTTAAATTGAAAATATCCATTAAAGTGAGTAAAAGTTTGTCAAACATCATTAAACAATTTATAACACAAATCATCATTTTCCGGATATGTTATATAAATTATACCAATAGTAAAATGATAATGGAATATTATATTGAATCGATAAATGAAGTGTGAATAATAGAAAAGCTGTTAGATTTTGCAATTTTGATATCATAATTGCATACGATATTATATTGAGTTTTAAAAATAAGCATTAATTTTTTAAAACTTGTAAAAATATTAGTTATTTCCTTATAGGATTATATAATTATACTTATTCATTTTTGACGCTAATAATTTTTTTGTTAACAAATTATGTAATTCGTCGAATCTTAAATATTAAAACACAGCATCACTGTTAAAAAGTATAATACACGTGTCTTATTTAAGGTAGTACTAATGAAACATGAAAAACAATGAAATTGTTTGAAATTTCACTCAATTAAAATAATTTTACAAAATTTTAGAAAGATTGGCCATCTAGAAGTAAAGTTATTTGATTTTAAAAATATGAAAATTAACGTTAGCCTTATGGAAGGATCTGATTGCTAACATTGTTATTTTAAAATAACAAAAAAACTGTACAATAGATGTTAACAAAAAACTAATATATTACAGATTGAATCACGAGACAAAATATATCAAAATTTTAAAATAATTGTCTATTTAGTTTCTTAGAATAATAAGAATAAAACTTGAGAGTTGCTATGTATTATAAAATTTAAGAGAATGCATGGATACGACGTGGCAGAAACCAAATCAAATTATGAATTCCTAAAACAAAAAGTTGACTAATCAATCAAAATGTTGTAGCAATTAATTTTAAAGCCATAAGTATTCCAATTTAAGTTATAATAATCTAATCTAAACTGCATTTTTTATTCAAAACAAGAAAATCTTGTAAATAGATTTTAGTCTTTATTTAGAATAAATTAAAAAAAAAATCTTATTAATAATTCTGTAATATATATCTCGTTTTTATAATCAATATATTTACAAGTTATATTTGTAATTATTTGAATTTGACTGTACCGATAGTACTACCTTAAGGCACAATGCGATTTAACCAAGACGCCTAGACGTCTTAATCTAATACACAATATTTTGCACTAAGACAGCGTAGTGACTTAATTAAGTCACTTTGTGTCTTAAAACAGTGACATCGAAGACACTTACTTCTAACAGTATTTAAAATATTACCAAAACAAATGATAAAAACAATGATACCGTCTAATGTTTATTTACATTTTTGTTCACTTTTCCTACGGTTATTATTTAGTGTGGTTAAATTTGTAAGATTATTTTTTTCAGTGTAGATATACATTATTTGTTCATTTTTTTATATAAGAAGAATTGCAGTATTATCTACATATTTAATTCTATATAGTTTTTTTTTAAATTCCATTACGTATATTTCTGTAAGTAGAGTTTGTTGAATTAATCTATTATTAATGATAGTGTGATTAATAATAAATTCAAGTTGCACGGTCCTCGGGGGTTAATTGTAAAGTTTCTTGAAAAATTTAATTTAGTAATGACAGTAAATTATAGTAAATTATGTGATGTCATTGAATTCTAAATTTGTAGATAATTATAGTAATATAAGTTTTTAACTTTATCATACTCATTCATTAATCATGTTGACTAAATCTGTAAATTTATATGTACAATTTGTATTAATTCTGTCGTTATAGAAGCAATAAAGCGTAATTTATAGTTAAAACATTATATCAGGAATTATTTTATAAATTCGTAATATTTTCCGTAATATAATATAAATATAATATATAAACAGAGAAAATTATAGTTAATTTAATTTTTATTATTCAATGATTTTACTATACTTATAGTGACGTTAAAAAGCATTTACGTAAATAATTAATTGTCTTTTGCAAGCCATTTGAATGCAGTTATTAGAAAAACCAAATATTTTGTGTTAAAATAATATTTAAGTATAACTTTGCCACTGTCTTTTTTCACCGTACTGATTAAAATTTGTATTTATTGATTGATTAAATTAATTTTGTATTTCGGAACAATGTGAGAATTGATAATGATTGATTTATTTTCCAGACATTGTATTTTAAGAAAATTATTTTTATTATTGTGCCACATTTGCAAAAGTTTAAACCAATAAGTATCGTAGAGTAAATGTCTATATATATATCTTATTTGTTATTCTTTCAATATAGTTAAAACATAATTGTAAACTAAGTATATAGTTATATTCAATGGAATAAGTATGAAATATATTGTTTAAAAAATTCTTATGATTAATTTAATTTTATAATTTTTTGTGTATCTATTGAATTAATTTAATTATTTTATTGATTTAATATCATAAAAGGTTTATTAAATATTAAATATGTTTGTATTATGTATTAAAAAAATTTACTGTTATTAAAAGTAATTAAAATAAAACAATTTATTTTATTCATATCTATATTAAGCTTGTTCAATATGTTTTATAAACAGTTTTAATTTTGCAATACGCTTTATTGTATAGATAATTGCTTACATATATAGTTTAACTTTCTCAGTGCCTAGAAAATTATACTTTAAATTATAACCTTTTTATTATTTTGATTTATTTTTTTATTATTACAAAAATATTCACAAATTTACAAATTTTATTTTAACTATGTTTCATTATTAACTGCGTTACATTTATAACTACGTCTCATTTCCTGTTAAACATTATATAGTAAAATTACAGTTAATTATAATAAATTTATGCCTGATTCCTGTGTAATTATCCCTTACGAAATTAAGTTTATTCGCCCCTTTATCTTTCTCTGATTTCTTTGATTACTTCCCTGTTTTCCCTATCCTGCTTTCTTTTTTATTATCTTTGTTTTAATCTACTATGCTCACATGCATAGTTTTTGATCCTCAACATTAGCATATTCTGACTTGTAAAACTAGTAATGCATGTTTGAATAGCAAATTATTTAATTATTTTTTTTATTTGTCATTAATTAATTATGCAAAGTTAAATTAAGATAAATATTAGTACGTGAAACTTGTTATAAAATATTACTAAATACATTTTATTTCAAATATTTTGTATTATAATTATTATTATTTATTTGTATAATGAATATTATTTTTGATTCTCAAATTGTATATATATTATAAATCAGTATTACGGTTATTTAATGTTAATCACTTTACTAAATGAAAAAATTAACTGAACTCAAACCTATTTTATGTAATAAAATAATGCTATGTACCTAAATAAATATATATATACATAATGATCAAAATTGAATTTTGTAAAGACGCTGATCTAAATATGATTAAAAAATAATTATTTTAGATAAAAGTACAATACTTAATTTATACAATTAAATGTTACAATCATATGTAAAATTAAACTATCACTTTGAAAATAATATATATCAGGTTACATTTCGTTTGGTCTCATGCTTCATCAGTTTTATTTAAGCTAAATTGAACAAAATTGTATCATTTTTAAAAGTATTTTTGTATTAAAATAATTAATTAACTTAACTATTGCATAAATTAACTCTTAAATTTATATTAATTGTTTAATCAGAAATTAATATATTAATTTATTAATAATAATATATACGTTATAAAGAATTAATATAATTTTATATAATAAACGTATTATTTATTTTTATGAAATTACGATTATTATTAAATTAGTCTTACAAATTATGATAAAATAAGTCACGTGCAAAAGTAAAATAATAATATATATATATAATTATTAATTAAATATATTCCAACTAAGACGTATACCCAAAAATAAAAATATTTAATTTTAATTTTGAATACAAATAAAACTAAATTCGATTTCAAAGTTACGAAAAGTACTAAAGGAACGATACAGAACATTGTATCGAAACCACGAGTTCATATCTAAAGTGTACTCGGACATGCCAAGCCATTAATCGTCGCTTAACTTAACACTCTAATTAACACTTAAACTTTCAAACGCGTTTTTCTCGAAACTCTTTTTTAAACCGGCGGCATGGATTCCGTCCAACCAATAATGTTATCTGTCTGAAAATTGGCTTAATTACTACTAGGACATGTGCGCACAAGCGTGTTCGTTTTTATCATACTGCTGAGGAACCACAAAAAATTCAATTCTATCTTTCTGCCGATGCAGTTTATAGTTTTTCCCTATGAAATAAATTAAGAAAGTATTCTGTTTTTTAATCTTGGATGATCCGATGATTCAAAATTGTATAATACAAAATGTAAATGGTACAACATTATTATTATATTATGTAATCATTGCAAAAAGGAAAATAACGATTTTTATTTCGTTCGACCTTAATCCGCACAAAATTTGTTCATCTTCTTTTATCTAAAAAGTTTCATGTCATATTCAGAATCATAGTTATAGGTATATATATAGTCGATATACATTTTACATTTTAACAGTGATATCGGAGAGTAAAATTTCTCCGTGTCTTTATTGTATTGATATTTTTATGGCTTATGTTTCGTGTCAAAATTTCTATAACAAGATAATAAAAATGTATGTAGAAAAGTTGACTATTTCAAGATAAGAAACGTGCTTTCATCTTTGTAAATATAAATGTTTCGTTATATATATTCATTCGGTCTTGGTTGTCAACTATGGTGTGTGGATCCGCCATCTCATGAAATACGAAACACCTTTCTGGCTGGAAAAATCAATATCAACTGCTCGGACATCCGTAGACATCCGTGAATTTTCCTCACCGAACGTCTTCTACATATGTACATTATTTCCGAGTGGTTCACCTTATATATATGGATAGATCGCTAAATCTCTCGTGTCATCGTTTCGTTATTCTTCGAGTTTTTGTATATCTTGAAACTCCACTACTTATTATTGAAATACCTTTTCTTCTGAAATAAACTTTCTATAATTAAATGATGAACTGCATGAAAACTTTTAGGACTCTTGAATTATTCCTTGCGTTTTAAATGTTTTATTGTTTCAACATAATACATATATACTTTATATAGAATTTACTATTCGTATTAAGAATAAAATACTTAAAACGTTTATTGTAATATATAGTAATGTTATCATCCGAGGTTGTTTTAGTTTATTTTAGTTTATTTTAACGTTACTTACAATCTTTTATCCAGTTATAAAAAATTATTTCGTCATTAAGTTTAACGACAATAGTAAATTTACATATTAAATATGAATACTTAAGAATAATAGGTTGAAATAGAAACGCCCGTCGATTTCTTTAATTTATACATTCTTTTTGTTTTGAATATATGATGATTTAATGCGATATTTGGATCAGAATATTTGAACTCGAATGTATGAATTTGAATTATGATTCTTGTAATATGTAAACAGACGGGGTTGTTCAACATTTTTTATATGCTATATGCTAAAATATTTCCCCAAAGTAATGAAATTAACTTACGTTTTAATGAATTAAAATTTAAACATTGAGAGCTATACAAATACATTAAACCCTAACTCCGTGAAGTTATATCACTTTTATATCTCCTTAAATTCGTTCTCTAAATCTATTGCGATGGTTTTAGTGTTGTTCCTTACGGTATTATAAATTTTCTTGTTTTTAATTTAAACATACCTCGATAATAGGAAATTATTTGTGTCTAACATAATTTGAATTTTCAAATATAACGTATTATAATTAATAAATAAATTTCAAATATTCTAAATCTATGAAAATCTCTTAAAGGACTACTTTAATTTTAACACTAAAATGATCAGAAGTTAATTTTAGAATCTAATGCAATAATTTAATTATATAATGTATCTTTTGTGTTTTCAGTGCTCCACTGAGAGAAATACACGACGAAAAATTACTATTTATTTCGTTAATTTGGAATCATAAGAGAAAAATCATATTTACTATTTTTAAAAGTAATAAATTATGATAAAGTAATATTTTTCTCTGTAAAAAACTTACTTTTTCCTTTTAAAAACAGTAAATATTATTCTTATTCTCTTATGATTCCAAATTAAGAAAATAAATAGTAATTATTCGTCATTTATTTTTTTCAGTGTGGTATACAAAGGAAATAATGTATAACACTGATGTAATGTAATCACCGAAATGGCTGATTTTTTATTTGAAGAACATATTTATGCATTGCTCTTTTTTGATTCCATTATAAACATAAGATATTTAAAAATTTACATAAAAATATTGCATTTTTAAAATCAATGCTAAAAGTAAATAAAATACAAAATTACCACATTGGAGATCAATTTAAATATAATAAGTTTGACATATATAAATTACAAAATTGCATCGGTCGAGAACTAAAGCGCTTTGAGAGTGTGAAGTAAATAAAGCTTAATTATCTCTTGTTTCTACTTTTTCTGCGTTTAATTCACGTAAACCTTTTTATCTGTGTTGCAGCATTGGCTTGACCTGGCCAAAACGGTGATCAAACAAGTTAAAGGTAAGTACTAAATTACCTTTATATATTTTACTCAAATTACCGCATATATATTTTACTCACCACTATGTGTACATTTTCATTCTATTCTTTTAATTCACTCATTCATCGTTTGAAATTCTAAAAACACTTCTATTTGCATACACGGAAAAGAAAGTATAATAAAAATTTACTATACTTTATGGTACGGCAGTCGTAAAATACGTTTTTTCAGAATTTAATAGAGTTTATAAACAAACATATTATAATTCTGAAAATTTCTCAGGATTATAATATTTTTCTTTATAAATACTATTAAATTCTAGAAAAGCGTCTTTTGCAACAGGCTTACCATAAAGTATAGTACCTTTTTACTATACTTTTTCTCTGTGTATAAACTATTCATTAATCAATTTTGTAATAATTGCTGCATTCAAAATATTACTTAAAATGTTTGTTATATATATTTTCGTCTTATTTTCCAAAGTATTTCTCATGAATTAATCTCAAATTAAACAATAAATATATATTATACAAATATATAATAGTCAAATATAACTAAAAATATAAGTTTGTACTCGGAAAAAATGTTTGGTTGGCACAAGCATAATTTGGTTGCCATGAACATACTTCTGTTTAAATTAAATATAATTATGCTTGTACCAAACAAACATGTTTTCAGTGTAGATCACCGTATACATTCCTTTGGAATATAGTTCATCCAAATATTAATTTCCTCTCTGATTTGCAATTCACAGACATAAAACTCAGCCATTGTGGCATGAACAATGCACTGAGAAAAAATTATTTGGTTAATACTAATCTGGTTATAGCAAACATATTTTATTGTAACACGTTACTAGAATTTGGATCTGGTTACCATAATATATGTTTGGCTTAACCAAAATGATGATGTTAAGTACAATATTATAACGATAACCATATATTCTGGTTATCGTTACCAAAATTTTTTCTCTGTGTGAAATATATATTTATAGATTTAATCGAGAAAGAGATAATTTTGAACGTGAAGAATGTGCATTTTTTGTGACAATTGGCAATCATTTTGTTGCAGACATGGACCCGATACTATTTAGCTTCCGCGTGAAATTCTATCCGCCTGATCCATTGCGATTGAAAGAAGAGATCACTCGATATCAAGTTTATCAGCAGCTAAAGAGGGACCTTTTGCATGGAAGGTTATATTGCAGTCCTGGCGAAGCGGCGCTGCTGGCAGCGTGCATTGTGCAAAGTAAGCTCGCTCTTTTTTTTAACGTCGTTTTTGACATCGCAAAAGGGAATCCGCACATTGTAACATTAAAGCTTATACGACCGTGGACAAAGTGCGCTGCTGCATTCTAAGAGTATCCGTCTATACTTTTTCTCAGGCTTTACGTTCAATCGTGCAGTTCCAATTGTTACAAGTCTTTGCAATTACTATTTCATTGGCAAACGCTCTTTTTTAGTACTTTTTCCTTTGAACAGCTGGTACGATCGTATTCTTGTTATTTCGCTTAATTTGTCGCACTTTGGTTTCTTCAGTGATATTTGTATGGATATATAGGTGAATCTATCATCTAATCAGTTGATTGAAGGAAAATGTGCAAAGAAACACAGATAAACAATTCTATTGGTAACGATTTATTGAAACGTTATAATTATAATTTTATTTGTTAAACATTTATAATCACACGTTAATTTTATTAATATACGCAGGCGCATGTACATTAGATCATATGGTCTAATGTTTTTTGAATTTTTTAAAATTATAATAATTTTATAAAATTCAGTATTTATATGCAATTAAATATATAATTAAATATGTTTATTCTATTGAATAATTAAATGTAAACTTTAATTTTTAATTATTCTTGATTTTATTACTTATTGTGTGGAAGGATAGACGTATGTATAACAAAATGTGTTTTTGAAAAATTTAATACAAAAAAAGCAATAATTGCAAAAAGGTTTTATGGATATTCATACATATGAATACGTAAATTGAAATTTACACCAAAAATTGTTGTTACTGTGTTCAAAACTTATAACCGTATTAAAAGTTAATCGAGCGTTAGAAATCAAATGAACAATTTTTTTTGGTAAAAAATCTGAAATTAAGTTTCAACTTTGAGCTTTTATACTATTGCTTTTTTATTCAAATTTAAAGAGTTTAAAAGTTTGAAATGGCAATCTGTTGAAATATCAAGAAAAAGTGATTTTTGTAAATGTGGCCATTTAATGATATTATAGCGTTATATAAACACAATTAAATCATTTTTTGTATTATGCTGCTATTATTGTTGTTTTAAATAAAAACCGAGTTATATAAAGTAAACAACATCCTTATTCTATATTTATCGTATTTTATAAGCATAATCAATATAAATTATTTAATTTTAAATAAAGCAAATTTACTATTTTAATTTGATGGAGAGTCGCAATTCACTGAACCAAAAGAACACAAAACTGGTGAATGCGCAAAATAAACCAAACAAATGTACAATCCATCATCGTGTAATTAATATTTATTTCGCTATGCTCACACTTCGTATCCATTTATTTTTTGTGACTGCGCATTATAATACATTGAGTGCCAACATTTAAAAACAAATCAAAATAGAACTCGAATTACAATCAATGAAATGACGTTTTTAGTATAGTCCGGGATAATTATTTATTTATCGTCGCTGTTATTGAATCAGCTTGTTTGTTTGTGAAACAAACACAATCCTTGGTGCAAATATTTTATTAGGCAAATGAAGTTATTCGAAAGCTTGTACGTTAATAAAAACGGCACAACGGAGTGATTCCCTCCCGTGAGTTGTATAATCGAGTTTTCTTTTAACCGCGATTCATTATCGCGTCTTATATAATTCCAATGTGCGTTCGAGTAAATTTCATATGTGTTTTGTTAAGGTGAACTCGGCGACTACGACCCGGAAATACACGAAGGTAATTACATTTCCGAGCACAAACTTTTACTCAAGCAGACTGAAACTATCGAAGAAAAGGCTATAGAATTGCATCAGACGCAACTTAAAGGGTTCACGCCGGAGCAGGCAGAGACCCACTTTCTGAGGCTCGCTTCGCAATTGGATACCTATGCAGTAGACCCGCACCCCGTTAAGGTAGGATGACTTTGTTCTTGACATTCGACGTTTGGTCACGCATTGGCCTTTCGACGATGCTTATGGCAATTTTATAGAAGACGATTTAACAAATTGAACAAATTGATGCGAAGTGACTTAATTAAGTCACCAGCTGTCTTAATACAAGATATTGTGCATTTTATTAAGACACTTAGGTGTCTTCATTAAGTCGCTTTGTGTCTTGAATAAACAGATACTATATATATTTTTAAGATGTAATTGAAAAATGACAATAATTTATTAATTCTATTTGGCAAATTAATATGCTAAAGAAAAATGCTGGTTTAAAAATGTTAAATCTAACTTTTTTTAAATTTAAAAATAAAACATAATATTTATTTTTTTTGAAGGTAAATAGTACAAATATGCGTGATATAAACAAAATATGAAGGCTTTGCCATTGTCAGCATAGCGTTTTATTAAGGTACAAAGTATTTTGTGTAATTAATGAAATTGCGGTAATTGAAAACTGGTTAAAGGCGTTTTTTTGAACATTGACACGTGAATTATGTTCATGTGTTTCTATTGAAAGCTCTAATAAACCAGAAAAGTTTAAGTATATGTTTTGACTAAGAAAAAGAAAATTAAAATTTATTTTAAGCCAACGATCGTTATCCTAACTTAAAGTAGCCTGATACGACTAATAACACTATGTATCGATATCATCAGCTAAAGAAATAGGCAAATATTTGGTACAGGTTCTTTAGCTCCGTTTTCATAAATATTCGCAGACAATAGAGTCAGCGATAACAAAAATCCAAATATCGTGTTGACATTTAATAAAAGCTGACGCATGATCGTCATCAAAATGGAATATGCAAAGAATATATTCCTTCGTCGAAAGTGCAATGGGCGGTTTCAGTATGTACACCCACGCCAATCCATTCTTGCAGTGTAAATGTTGAAACTTAACGGATGATCATTTAAATTTTTTCGATGACTAATTTCATTAAATTTAATATGAAAAAACAATCTTGTATTAAATCAACAATTTTGTAGTATTATAGAATTTTTATCGTAGAAAGGTTCATTTATTTCAATGTTTAATATATTAATATGTATGTATATATAAGCCTTTTAATGCCTAAAATGATGTTTGTTTTTGCGAAAATTCGTTTTTCGACTAAAAAGCAACTTTCTCAAATCGGATCTAAATGACTGTACAAAAGACTATCTTTAGGGTGTACATC
>JABFQC010004520.1:0-12593 GCA_022817085.1 Psilanteris sp. ZL-2020
CAATCATACAGGGAATGATGTTTCTCGGTCGAAGATGTGCGCGATTCAAAAACCAAAACAACAAAAGCACCGATCAAAAAATTATAATGCACGCGTTATTCGAATTGAATGCATTTTTAAATAAATATTTTACTGCGTACTTGTAAGAACTGCTTTTTGGTTTCAGATTTTATTATACGATTACTAAGGTGTTTTGCGTTAATGTTTCGTAACGCTCGATAAACGTATTTATTTATGTTATTTTCTTAACTACAGTACACTTCCATAATCCACTTAATTCGCTGCTCATTGCGCGTTATTTGATCGAGCATTTACGTTTTTACGTCTATCCGTATCGGCGCAAAATCATTCGCCAAAACCGAATTTCGCGAACGTGCAAAAGCCCGAAAAAAACACCGAAGCAAAAGATACCCCCCCTTTAACCGTCCTTTTCCAAATCCGGTCCAATTTTCGATCCAACGGATTACAATCCCAATCGCAATCCCAATTTCCGTCGTAAACCATAAAAATGCCATCACTAACGGTATTTGCGCCGACGCGATCTACCGCGAAGCGTCGCGAACCGCGGCGAAAATTCGCACGGCGATTTCCCCGCGGGCGATTTTTGAATCGCAATAAATCCCTCCCGCGACCCCGGTCTCCGCGTAGCCACTCGGCTCCGCCGTCGCCGAAAAGTCGAAATTGCGCGCAAAACGGCCAAAACGCGGTGCCCGCATCGATAATCCCCATGTATCGGCGTGTTCCAACCGTGAACTGGTTATCTGGACAAGCACACCTGCCAACATGGCTTCCGTGGCCCCGTCATGGCTGGCCCCGTCCGCCATATTGGACTCGAAATATTCGCACTATAAAGCGATCCTGCGTGCACGCACACTCGCCCGTCTCAATGTCAGAAAAGGGACGCGGGGGCGGCGCGGGGTGGGGCGGGCTGGTGCTGGAGAACTCGCTCACCTCGACGATTCGAAACACCTCAATGACGGCCCCTGATTCGCATGTCGGACATCGACGCTGGACTCGTCGATCCTGCGCGGGTCGCGGTCCGCAGGACTCGTTAAAGATCCAAAAGGAATCGGTGATTGGCACAAACTCGGTCGGCACTGGCGAACGTGGCGCAAAAACCCGCGGCACTGCAACAAGCACACAACCCGACGTTGCCGATCTATTGCGCCGATCGCGGCCGATTTTCGTCCATAATATCGGCGGCGCCGAATCCAAGCGGGCGCTCACGAGCTCGGGCGCATTCGGACAAAGTGAGGTCGCTCTCGGGGGACCGACAAAAAGCGCTCGCTTCGTGGGTCTGGTCTCGAGGAGCGCGGCTTACTGCGTGTCGGACGCCGTCAGGTAGGCTTCTTCGCGCACACCCACGCGCACGGCTCTCACACGCACGGCTCACACGCACGCTCCACCACGACGACCTGCGAGCGGTCTTTCCAATCGGCGAGCGCTAGTAGCGCTGCTGCTGGATGCTGTGCCGCGTGGCGCTGTCCTTGTCTGGCGCGCGCGCGCCACCGGGCCCTGCGAGCGCGCGAGCGAGAGCGCCGGCGCGGCAGCGGAGGGGCGGCCGCGCGGCAAGGGGGGCCCGACAGGGAGCGAGCGCGGCCCGTCTGGCGAGCCAGAAGAGGACGCCGATAGGTGCCTACCACCGTCTGCGACGCGGAGCCGAAAGCGCGCAGGTTGAGTGCAGGAGGTTGAGATCAAGAGGGAATGGTATGAGACACAGGTGTGTACGAAGGATCGTCGGGGGCCCTGATGATTTTACGAGCCATGAAACGCGACGGCGTCGGACCGGTGCGCGCGTCAAATCTGTGGCTTTTCGTATCAATGCCGGGACGCGGCTTTGACGATCGGCAGAGCGCGGGGGGTCCGGCCGATGGAAAGTTCGGCTAACGATCGTTTGTCCTGTTCGAGTATCGGTAGACAAACAATGGGACTTTTGGGACCCGACTGACAAATGCGTAATTTCGGGTTTCGGGAATAAGAAATCGGTCGTCGATTTGAAGCGATTCGTCGCAACCGATCGCGCGATCGGTCCGGTCCGATCGTGTCTTTCGCGTTCGCGATTCAACCGACAACGATTTGGTTCGGTTCGTGGCAGAAATGTTCCGAAAAGCGGAACGATTCGCAACCGATTTCGGACCCACGGGCAGGTTGCTCGTACCGAAACCCGAACCCGTCGTTTTACTGTAAAGAATGCGCCGGTAACTCGGTTCAATTGTTAAATGAAAAATCGTGTATGATTGATCACCGCTGGTCGTTCCATTTTTCTCCGGACGGATTATACGATTTTTGTGTCGATTTTTTTTTCCCCACATCGGATCAAAGAATTTGGGTTCTACCGTTAAACAGTAGTACCTGTATAATTTCCATTTCCCTTTTTAATAAGCTCATCTATCACGGCGAGAGAAGGACGACGGGCAGTGCGGCTCAGAAAATTTGTTTTTCAGAAACTCGTTCTTCTTTAATTAACTGTAAAAGCCCGCGTCCTTTTTCAAAGCCTGTCTTTCTCAACAAAGTAGGCAACCAGTTACACGTCTTTTCAAAGGCGCCGAAACTTTTTCTCCATTCCATCGCCCGTACCGCGACGGACAAAAATGTCATTTCCCTCGGCAGCGTCCGATCGCTTATTTTTTTTCCTCTTTCTCCATCACCCTCTCTCTCTTTCGTCTCTCTTCCTCTGCCTCTCTTTTTCGTACTTTTCTTCGCGTCCGACATTTCCATCGACTCGGCCGCGACCGTCCACGCTCCGGACGCGTTCGAGACGCGCATTCGCCGGTCCTGGGGACGATCGGACGTTGGGCGAGAGGCACGCGGAGGGGCCTCGGTGGAGTCCGCCGCCAGCCAGAGGCACTCTAAGACCCGAGCCTCCGCCGTAAAAATCGATAGCATAAAAATGTCTTGTTTCAAGACAATCTTCGTAGAAATGATTTTTTTCGTCCAAACATCTAGATCGCAGTCACGGCTTTTAGTTGCCACGGTATCCGCTTGGCGGCGTTCGCGGACGCGCCGCCGATTTCACGCCGACCAATACCGATCCCCTCGCTTTGCGTAAACACTATTAAGCCGATGATGAGCGCAACTTGACCTTACGTAAATAAGCTTCGGCGCCGTTTGATGGTGCGCGTTCGGATCGGCCGATTTCGGGCCGCGGGAGAAAGCCGCTCGGCCGACGGGACGCGCGTGACGCCGCGCCAAAACCCGACGGGTTCGCGGCGCAAAGTTGAACAGGTGTCACACGATCAACCGGTCTTACGTTCGGGACCGCAACTACGAGCGCCAGAAGCCAAAATGGTTACGCTCGGCGGTCTTGGTTTCTGGTTTCCTCGCTCGTTCCCGCGCGCACCAAATAACGCGCCATTAGATCCGCAGACGCGATGGTGTATCGCGGTGCAACGCTCGCGCGTTGTATTCCGTATTCTCGTTGCCGAGTGTGCTTTGACCTTGTGGCACAAATAGGGAGTTGAACGCACCTAAAGATGTGCCGCCGTTCATCCTCGGCGGTCTCTTCCAGGAGATGCTTCGCGACGGCGCGTTTCCCTCGCGTAACCGATTTGATGCCCGAAATCGGCGACCGACCGATTCGCGCCAGAATTCAAGGGCGAATTTTTGATGGCCCGCGACCGAGCTGGCGGCCAATTTCACGCCGGTCTCGTAGACGAAATCGGCCATTTGTCGTTTCGTAATTTTATTTATTTATCTATATTTATATAGATAGATATGTTAATTTTCTGCGTATTTTCAAAATTTCAGTATAACCGAAGCCGAAAATAAATCTAATTCAATCAATGTCTTTGTTATCACGAACGGTTGTTTGTAAACAAATGACATTTCTTGTTTGTAAACAAGAGGAATAAAATCAAACAGAATAAATGGAACGAAATATAAACAAATACACATAAACACAAAATACTAAAACAAAAACAATTAACTGTTATTGCCATTATTATTATTATTATAATAACTATATATTACCAATTTATATAAATTTTGTAAGCAATATTAAGTTTTTTTGTCGTCATTGCTTTAATGCAAATCTAAAATTAAAAAAATGCAGTTTCCCGAATTCGTACGGTTTCGTATTGAACTTTATGCGCATTTAAATACCGGCGACGTGATTGTTTCTATTTTGTTTGCTTCTTGTTGCATTCGCCGTTTCTTTTCTTTTTCATTTTCGTTGAACAGCGTACACGTTAGGTATACAACAGCCCCTGGAAAGATGGCACGCGAACCGCATTAATGACGCGGGGATTAACGCATTCCTTTCTGCTCGAAATTCGCAAAGTCTGGCCTCTTATACCTTTTGTATAGCGCAAAGGCGCGCAAAAGATGTTACATCGCAAACCAAATCGAGTCACCCCGAAATCAGAAAAATTTATATTTGGTATCAATGCTTCTGTAATAAAATATAAATATATATTTTAATTCTCTCGGTCTCTGGTTAATGTGAAATTAAAAAAACTCCGATATGAATTTGTTTAAACGCAATTTGCATATACAAATGTAAATTAACTGGATTTGATTTTAAGCGAATCGAAAGAATCAACGTAGAAAAATATTAATATTAATGTACACGCAATTAAAATATTTGTTATTTTGAATGTATAATTTTGAATTGAAAATTATTTAATGGTCTGGACAATGGCTATTTTGTTTATTAAATCTGAAGTAATCGGCGTGACTAATAAAATGGGTAAAATAATAATAATAACAATAATAACACAATATCTATATGCATGAATAATATATAATGCATGAAAAAATATAATGCTACATTTATATATATAAATGAGAGCATGAAATTTAACGAATAGAAGAATATGTTTATTTCAATTTTAATATCAAAATTTCAAATGGTAATAACGATGCTGAATAGAAGCCAAAATTTGGTAAATCATATATACTTACTTTCAAACAAAATAACGCTCATTTATGTGCTAACGAACCCATTTATTAATACGTATATTGTAATTATAATTTAAATTACCTTGTCCTAAAAAGGTTAAACCAAAGAAAATTATTATGCTGTTATTTTGAAAAGAATTTGAATTTTAAATGATATTGAATTTTTAAAAAAATTATATCACGAAAATACAAACGGGAGTTTGAAGAGACACATACAAATGTATTAAATTTGAAACAAAAATGTACATAAAATATACATATATATATATATTATTATTATTATTATTGGATGATGCGATTCTTTATTTCAATTCACAAAAATAACCCAACGCAAACGACTGCGTTTCACAAATATAATTTAATTTACTCTCCCGTCTTTGTCCAAACTTATACACTAATACCCACAAACGTTCATTCTACGTTAAATAAATTAGTCAAGTAGAAGTAAATTTTGGAATGATGAAATTTAAAACTGTTTTAAATGCTAATTAAAGGAACAATTCTGGAAATTCATGAATATCAAGAATTTTCATTTTTCATAAAATATCTGACCACGAACAAATTATTATCAAAATTAATAACAACATTAAATATAAACGAATTGAAATACTTTTTCACTGGACGATTACGCGTGAGCGAACGTTACATTTACGACCGTTTCACGTATTAAACGTTTCAACCAGACCGCGATCGAAAGAAATTTTTGTTTGGATCGTCGGTAATGTCAAATGCTCCTCAAACGCGTACTCTATGATTAACTTTTAATAATCTTAAAGCGTATGAAATGTTTGAAATATTTAAAAACCAATATGTAATAGTTTTTAATCGCGGAGAATCTCAAAGAGTGACAGGTTTCTGTGTGCGGAGCAACCTCCGGCAACTTTCGTAACGCACATCATAATCGTTTAGATTCCGATGAAATTTCGTCTCACGGAACGAAACTCGTCGAATGGGTCACGAACCCAAAATCATTCAATATTGTCACACCGGCACAATGGACCCGAATTTCTGACGATGCCCGCAGTCGTGTGTGTGTGTGCGTTGTCTGTGTCTGTGACGTAACTTGTATAGTTAAATGAAGGCGTTCTTCTAAAGAAACCTAATAATTTATCAAAACTGACAATCCACGCGGTGTGAAATGTTACGCATATAGTTCTTAAAAACTCTCTAATATTTCATAATTTAATACTAATAAATAGACGCGTACAAAGTTTGTTATGTTAAAGTTCGTTCGTTAATTTTTCGGTCACAAATGTGATCCAAAAAACCGGTCGATTTTTGATTTTTTCTTTCTTTTTATATACTTTTACATTATTTCATATATTCCAAAAAAATCACACGGTTGATAAATAAAGATTATTATTATTATTATTTAATCGAACACGTGAAGCGTTTTTTTGTAATTTTAATATAGTTTTATATTTATTTCCGTGTTTTTTTACTATATTCTGTGCTCCAAACGCTACTGTATAATACGGAAAATTCCAATTATCGAGTATTAATATTTTGAACCACTATGTATAGGAGATTATAAGGAGATATAGAAATTTTAACAATATGTTTTTGTCAAGGAACGGTATTGTGAAATGAAAGCACAAATTCGTGACTAATCCAACGTTTTAGCTTCACACTTTATTCAGAATTGGTAAATAAAAATGGTACGTTTCGATTGTGGGAATAAAATTGTGATATTAATAATAAACCGTGGATTATTCGGGTTATTATGAATATGCCATACCGATCAGTACATCTGAAAGTACTTAAAAAAAAGCCAACGGGCTGAACAGTTATAGACATTTAAATTGAAATGATTCACGCGAATTCGATTTGTCAATTGTTTACGTCAAATTCTACAACGTTTGTATATTTAATCGAGATATTTATTTTTGAATAAATGCGCTCGAGTTGAAAATAAAATTCTCCGGCTGTAATATATTATTTCAGAATTGCTGTTAAATATTAATGAGAAAGTAAGTTCATCTGTTTTATTTGATTTATTAAAATATGTTATACAGTTATCGATTTGTATTTATTATATGTTTATTGTATTGTATTTATACAATTTTTATGCGTTTTAATTAATTCTCCGTTGTTAGTTTCGTTGGTGGACATTTTTCAGTTTGGCGTTTAATTATGTACCGCTAAAAGTGAACGGACAATTGAACGTGTTTTACATTTCGAAATTGAGTAAATCCGTATTTTGTGTTTAAATATCTTACATGCCTTTAAAAATAGCGATTAAGCAAAACATTTAACAATCTTAATAACAGATTAACGAGGAAATAGAAAAATTAAGTTATGAAATTGACAAAGTAATGTTTGCTTGAAATAACTTTGGCATTTGCGGTTTGTGCAATATTGGAAATTAATTGTCTGTTTTCACAATTTGGATCGATTAACGATTTACAAAATGAACACAAAGTTGGTATTATTTACACGATGTTTGCGAAGAGATAGCACAAATTTGGCAACTTTTATTGTGGATTAATGCAATTTTTAACTGGACTTTCGGTTTGACCAAAATTTATTTTTTACTCAAATTCTATTAATTTTCAATTATAAAGTAGTGTATTCAAGTTTTTATGTACGACGTATAATATATATTATTATTAGTATTTATGTATATATTACATTAAATACTTTCGCATATTTTTTGCATATTGTATTATAAACTCTGAGTATTAAAAGAAATGCAAAAAGCAAACAGAAAAGGTGACTATAATATTTTAAAAGTAGGGTATATAATTGAATACTATTGAAAATTAAATTAAATTAAACATTAATTAATTAACAAATGTTTAAAAAGAGAAAAGAAAAATCATAAAAATTACTTTATGACACTGTAAATCAATAAGGAAATGAATGAAATTTTAAATGTCATATATAATATCATTTTTTCAAATGAAATTTTAATATATCCGTCTATATCCTACTTTTGATATATTATAAAGCAAATTGTTCGGTATGTTTTCTCCGTGCAGAATTCAGATTCAAAACTCCTGTAATTTGTCGATTAAAATAAAATTGAATACCAAATGAAATGAAAACCGAATACGAAATAAAATGAAACAAAATGGAAATATGTATTAAAATAAGTGAACTCATCAAAATGTCAAGTATGAGAAAAATCATTAAAAGTTTTACTTAAGTTTAAAAACTTAAAAAAACCTTTTAAATTAATCTTAAAAATTAAATACGAGATTGTTTTAATATTATAAATATTTATTTAAAATATTTAAATATACTTTACGAAAAATATGTACTTTGTATGGTCAATATTTTTTTTTATCTTTCATATGCTTTGTAAATATGTATTGTGAGTATTCTATATATATATATAAATATATATATATATATATTGGAATAATTGGTATTTAATTTTATTAATTTATATAAATATACATAAAAATAGAAGATTTTTATGATAATAATATTATATGTTTCCAAAATTCGTACATTGAAATAGAAACATTTATTTCAAAAGAAATATTTCAAATCTAAATTGATTTCTTTTTATTTGTATAATACATAATTTTCTTATCAAAAAAAGTAAAAAACAAGATATTATTTCATCAAATTTTGATAAACACATTTTCATAATTTTACGACGGAATTATTTTCTTACCGAAATATTAAGACATTTTCTTACCTCTGTCAAGTAAATTTTTCTTTGTAGACAAGTCATTTTAAGAATGATGAATACTCCTATTTTGGATAAGAAAAGAGAGCGGGACAATGAACTACTAATAATGTTTTAAACCTAAACACAATGGTTTTCTAATTCCGCCAGCGTTTTATTTCGCAAAATATTTTCACTAATCCGCTAATAATAAATGTATATTATGAAAAAAATAGAAAGAAATGTTATTTCTTTTATTTCTTTACTACAATAATTTATTATTGATTCGCATGTTCATTTAGTTATGTTCACTACCGTAAAACCAACGGTTTTATTGTCCGTTAAGTGACACGAACAAAAGTTTCTCACAAGCGTTACAATACAACACTTGAAGTATTATATTCTAACAAATATGACAACTGTGATTGCATTATGCATACAATTATGAAACACAAAAATGTGTTTATATATTTCTGCATTATACATATGTATATATATAATTATATACATACATAAGACCAATAAAAAAACAAATAAATAGACAATAAAAAAAATCTACATTCATTAGTGTTGAACCAAATCAAATTACGTTTTTCCAAATTCTTTATTACATTTTCTAATTTTGTAATTGATATTTTTTAATTCTAAAACATGACAGCCCTTTTCATACTCAGTTTTTTTTTAACTTTTTCAGTTAGGGGGTGAAGGGGGGGGTTAATTACCGAATATTCTAAAATAAATTAAATTTCCTATAAAAAAAAACCGTTGCACTATTATTTATTTTATTTAGAATTAAAAATGGTGCAATTCCTCATACAACGTTGATACACCTTCTCACAATATTTCTCGCGTTGCGAGTTTTAATAATAATTTAAATAAAACAAGCGAGATCGAGTTTGTGTTTGGACAGTGTTGTTGAGTGTGCAACTGTCTCTTGGGTCGTTTTGTTCACTGAACTAGTTCCCTCTCCTCTCACGTCGCGCGAAGCCGTGGGGCTCACCAACACCATCACGGTGATGCTCACCAATGTTGCTGGGAATTCACCACCATGAGAGATCGGCGTGGTTTACCCTCTACACACGAGTCGATTCACGTAGAACGCGAACCCACCGCATACCTACACGACACGTAATGAGAACATACCATCATCATCCGGTCTGCTATCTGCTATCAAATGGATACCAAGCTATGAGTATCGAGCATTGCACCGCGTCTTGATTCATCATTTCGATCTGCAATACGGATGATAATATAAAATTATTCCTATATATTTGTGCCATGACGATGCGTGTGTTTTTGTTATTTTTGTTTATATTAATTGCGTTTCATTTAATTTAATTTTCGTTTTCATTCTGCAAAACGCTTAATCCTTTTACAAAGCATGTATCTATATATAGAACATAGACGAGCACTTCTTAATAGGCTCGTAATATTAAAGGTATTTTCGTTTTATATATAAAGTTGATATAAATATAGAAGAATATATTTGTCACAGTTTTGGGGGGGGGGGGAGTTTTCGTGTTCTTTTGGTAAAATGATAAATAATTAAAAATTGTTAAATGTATATTAAATGTATTAAATCATGAAGTGAAAATGTAAATGTTATTATTTATGTTAATTTAATTATTAATTATGTTGTATAAATATGTTAAACTTGTATTTTATTTAATTTTTCAAAAATCTAGAAGTTAAATATATGTCATCTTTTTTTATGCTTTTAAATTTCTATGCTTTTAAAATTAATTTTAAAGATTATATGTTAATAAGTGATCTATGCAAAACTTACAATTAAATTCAATAATTAAATAAGACAAATAAAAGAGTTTTAAAAATAGTAGATATAAAATTATAAATATTTTTCTCTCATTGAAATTTCGTAATTTAATAAATTTCATGCCGTAAATATAAAATAAATTGTATTCAATTGAATGTTGTTGAAACACTGAAGTACTATGACTTAACTGTGCTGAATATTAATGCTAAGTATTATTTATTATATTATATTATTATTTATATATTTATATATTATTATTATTATTATTATTATTATTATGAGCTAAGTATTAATCAAAATAAATTTTTAAAATTCAGTATTAAAAATATTATTTCATTATGTCACATATCAAATTTTAGAATTTTATTTATTACTATTTATTATATATTACATTAATATTTAATACAAAGTGCTACAAATAAAAATGTTAATGAAAATAAATATTTTCAAAGTATTTGTGAATATATTGCTATTATTGAGATTGTTGCATCATTACAGTTCTCAATATTTCAATATAAGTTGTACTATTAATTACAAGTGATATATTTAAAACATAATAATATAAAATGACAATTAAACTATTATATAAATATTCTTTTTATTATTACACAGTTCTTTAACACTTTACCCTTAACAAAATCCAGTGCAGTTACATTAAACTGAATTTTAGTGTTGCTTAATTTCATTCCCCTCTATAAACTACAAAGATAAAAAATGTAAACTCAAATTTCAACGAAAGCAAACGAGTTTACAAATAATTAAAATCACCGGACCTCGCGTAAACAAAAATATTACCGGTACACGGAACCCAACCAAAACAATAATATTTACACCCATCTGTCTATCTCTCTCTCTCTCTCATACCCGCATAATATTCACAATCGGGATCCGACCCGTAAAAAAGCGACTAAAACGCGTTTCGATTAACAACAAAACGCGCGGTTACCGTAACCGGTGCGCGCGGAATTTCAGCGAGCGTAAGACAAAAAGGAGAACGCGCGAAACATTATACACCGAATGCGGTTGAAATTTGAATGGATATTAAAATTAAATTTCAATGAATATTATAATTAAATTATAAGGCGCGCGATATTCCGAAATACGTGCACTTCATATCAACGAAAACTGTTGTCCGCGTGTTGGTGCGCGCGACGTATGCGAATTGAACGATTTAATGGCATTTCGACATTATCCCCGATTATCTAAACTATTATTTTTCTCAGAGTTCCATCTCTTTCGCCCGGACCACCTATCCTCCTCTCTCTCTCTCGCCCCCTCTATCCATCTCTGTCCGCCTCTATTTCTCTCTGTCTTTTTTTCTTCGAAAGACCAGTCTTTGCGCCCGCTGCTTCTCGTACGATCAGGGTTTTTGCATAATTAGGTTGAGTCGGTCGCTCTAATAACACATGCTGGATCCACCGGCTGCTCTGAAGCGATACCGCGGGCTGTAATTTAAACTGCAAAGACGCTCAGACGCGGCGCATGAAAACTGGACATATTGACTTGTATTAAAATGATTCAATGTTCGGAGCAACGTTGATTTGTGTCCAGCCATGAGAAGCTGTTGACATTAGCCAGTCGTTGCAAATAATACTAATTGCTTCTGAGAATACTGAATTCATTATCGCGTTTTGATTACAAAAAAGTTGTTTTGCAAGGGGATTAAACACTTCGCATCAATATATTTAGATTAAAGTCAAGATCGGTACAGTCGAATCCTTTTAATATTTGTTACGCCTTAACTCGCTTTGTAACCGGCCGAGTTATTGCAGTCGGTGAGATACGTGTATAATTCGAATTTATACTTCGGTATTACCGTTTCGATTTCACGTTTGTTGTTGGATTTTAATGTTTTTGCGTGCGAGCGGAAAAGAGTTGTATCAAAAGTTAAAGGATAACGTCCCGAGGATGCCGAAGTCAACGTTTCGGAAATTACTGCGTATTACTGTATAGGACATTGTCTAATACAATACAGTAAGAAGGTTCGCTACACGGAGAAAACATATATCCAACTATTTACACGGGAAAAATAAGACATTAAATTTACACAAAAATTGTTTTGTTTTAAAATAGTCAAAATATGTTGGATCTACTACGAGGTGTGTGTTGATTGTATACGGTTTTAGGCATACCGTGTTTATAAACACAGGGGCTATTTTTCCTCAGAATTCTATTGTTTTTATTCAAACAAATTGGTCGTTTTAATTTTACAAAGTTTATGTGTTGAATTAACACCGTGTAGTCAACATGGTCATTTTGTGTTGTATTTATATCATTATCTTTTCCCGCGTACTATATAAT
>JABFQC010004521.1:0-12592 GCA_022817085.1 Psilanteris sp. ZL-2020
GGCGGCCTTCGGCCACCCTCACAAGGGAATGCGGTGGGGCTGTGCCACCCCCCCTTAAAAATCTAGCCAAACCCAAAACGCGAGGGTCCTAGGGGGCCCCAGCACCGTGTTTTCCTGGTCCGTCCCATTAAGCACCACTTCGTATACACAACGGTGCTTATCGGGACATTTTACCATGTTGCCAAGTTGCAAAGACCCATTATCCACTATTTGTCATATATATATTTATATATATATATATATTTACTCACACACAAAAAGTATAGTTACTAAAGGACTAAATGCTAATCCTTCTGAACATTACCGATGCACAAGTAAGATATCAATCTCGAAGTGAATATATTGCTTGTAACACATACTACATCAATTGAATTGATAAGCTATTGGATTTTATGTTTAAAAAATTACGTCAGCGATAAATCGCAATTTATATAAAAACTCGTTCCTTAACTATTAAATTATTAATAAGAAATTGTCTGGGTTGTTATTTTTATTTATATATAGTAATAAGTATTGCATTCATTTACACGGTTAATTTTATTTTAAAACTAATTAATTTTATCCGATTTTATTTATTTGACAATTATTAACGTTTATGTGTAAATGAACGTGTGTATATTGTAACTAATTTTTCATACATCGTATTCAATAATAATGCCTAAGTATATTAGCAAACGTCATATATTACTATGCCAGTTAACAGATATTCATCAAGGCCATTAATACAAGTCGTAACACTAACCTACACAAATGCAATTGATACAAATACTGCAATAATTCATATAAACATTTCAACAACCAATTTTGATAGTACTATAATTCATAAATTACTATCAATAATAGTGATTATTTTGTTTTGCGCATTATGTACATTTTAATTTACATACTAAATGAATATAGTATTATTTATGATGATTAATAGGCACAAAAAAGTAATTGTAAATGTACAGCAATATAATTCTATGGAACATACAATATAATACATTTAAAAAAATTCGATGTCCGATAATATGAAATGTTATAACAATATAAATCAATTTCATCTATGACAGTCTATCTCTTTCACCACATTATCGTTTGGAGGGACCACCTACAAAGAACAGATGGTCTACTTTCTTTGAAGTATATATTGAACTTTGATGAATATATATCTTTTACAAATGCTATATCAAATTACGTATTTCGTACAATTTAAATTTATAATTAAATATTTTTCTTCATACATCAATACACGTTCACATAAAGTAATAATATTTAGCGTATTAACAGAAGGTTCTAAATGTAAAACAATATTAGAATATATCCTTTAGTTTGAAATTGCAAAATACACTGGATATATTTTGTACGTAATATAAATATTAGAATAATATAAAATATGCATTTGTAAGGGGTCAATTGTGATACATTCAATGATTTATATAATATTTAATATACCTTCAACAGTACAGTTTTTTAAAAATGTATAATATATATGTAAATAAATGTACAGTGTTTAATTATATGGTTAATTAATAAAGCATCAAATTTAATTATATATCGTCTAGCTTAGTTAATTAACACACCATGTAATATAATAATACATTTATTGTTTTATTTGCTTACAAATTAAGTTGACATAACGAGAAATTATTGCAAAATTTGAATAAATCGAATAACAGGTATCGCACTTATTTGCTTCAAAAATTAATATTTTATATGATAAATGCATTATATACTATTATTATGATTCGCGTACAAGTATATAATATATATTAAGACCAATTTATTAGTTTCTGAATTAATTACATATTACCTATCGTCGACATTCATATACAATATTACACCATAAAAAGTTGCCCCCAACGTTCAACTGACCACACACAATCCTAATACAAAATTAAACTTTTGTCACATTATTTCAATAAAACCACATTTATATACCGCGCATTAGCATATATATGACACGGTACAGAACACCTTTCCATGGTTTTAAATCCTCGATAATATCGTTTCGTTCAATTCAATTGCCAGCTAAATCCAAATTTCGTGCCGTACAGTTTCAATTATACTCGAAGAAATTCGTCGAATAAGACGAAAGAAAAGTCTCGCTCGTTTATTCCGGTTTGATGAGCCAAACGACAGTTGCCATTAACAATCGACAAAATTTTTCGTGAAAGCGCGCATTGTAAAAGTAAACACGGTGACGATATTGAAGATGACTTATTCAAATGCAACGGATGCTTCAAATTGTTGAGATGCAATGGTGTGGTTGGTAGCTTTATGCGAGAACGTTAACCCACACAAGCTTTCATCTCAGGGAGTACTTGTTATTTCGGATGCAAGCGACATCGAATCGGGAAGGGAATAGAAATCAAACGACTAGCCCGGGCTTGAATCGAGCCAAAGGGAACGGATAGCGCGAAGGTTTTACGCGCTTGCTCTGCCACCGCAACACGGCTCTAGGTAATAACGCTATGGTATCCCACGCCAGAGAGTCAAACCGCATCCTATCGATATACACGGCACGTAGCGCGGCTCCTACGCGCACATGCACGCACACGTGCCAGCACCTGCGACTCGACCAATACAAATAAAGCTGGATCTTGCTTGCATCTATACATTATATATGTATATATATATATATATACACACATTTATATATACACAACTATGGTCCCGTTAGTGTTACTCGTACGTACATTTATGTCTGCGTATTTGTTTATATGCCTTAGAACCATTGTTTGGTATCCTGGGTTTTGATATAGTATGGTCGAGGAGATTTTTACCGCCGTAATCAAATACTTGCGGAGAGACCGAGTTCGCCATGCACGCGGATTCTGATTATTATGACGTGTGTTAATAGCTTTGTTTGGAATTGAAACCAGTTGAAATAATCGTTTCTCTGATTATACACAATGTCAATACAGGTTTCATTAAACTTGGCATTGTATTAACTCTTAAATGGTTAAAGTATTCCAATGCTTCATATTGGGATGAAACTTTATAAACTATTAATTATATTTACGCTTCGAAGTGTAATCATCATTTTTAATTAACGATCGAAAGAACCGGGTCTTGTTCCGTGTATATATTTGTACAGAGAAATTAATGCAATTATGTATTATGACGTGCTTTGGATGTGAACATTGTGGGTGGGTTGAAGGTAAGGGGTACGATTTCGGATTAAGATGGTAACGGCATTTTATGCTCGTGCTGTAGCATTTTTCTTTGCTTACTGGTATTAACCATCTAATCGTTGCGTAAACTTTTGTTTATATTAACTTGTTATAAACGTTCGGATTAAGACAACGAACATGATTTGGATACACGACTGTTTAGGATATTCAGTTTACGCGCTGATAATATCAAAAAGTTGAAATATTTCTGACGGCGAAAAACGTCCCGATCTCCTTAAGACGGACGCCGACTTTGTCTCGAAATTATATTACACGTTAAATCGTTTCGCGACGAACAAAATAATAACAATTGAACGAATTAAAAAATAAACTACCACGGAAATTATGTTTAAATGCTAAAACGCCGCGGCAATTTTAATTTCATTGAACCTGAAAAGCAGATCTCTGGAGCCACTTTCATTACTTCGTTTTAATTTCAATTTATAATTTATAAAGTTTACGTGCGTTTTCTATTAAACTTTGCTGGTAAATTAGAATTGAGTAGCGTATAATCCCCCGTCAATTACCAAAATAAATCTTGGAATCTTTTTGCTCCAAATAGTACCCCGTTTATTATTATTTTGTTCTTCTTCTTCTTTTTTCGCTGGATTAAAAAGTGTAACTCAACAATCTTCTTTGGAACTTTGGGACGGAAGAAGACAGGGACGAAACGTGGAATATATTGTCAATTTTATCGCGTCGCGTTACATTTCGTCTCTTCGCAAATTACCATATTGCATGAAAAAGTGTTTTACTGCCTTTCTCTCATTTACATATAAGGAGTGTCATAATTGTACGTATGATTCGGTAATTTCTGTTCACCCCGTACATGTGCACAGACATATGCATTTATAAACCCACACAAGCCGAGAAAACAGGATCGTCTGCAGTTCCTTCCCAAGGGATGCATTATACATGTGCCGGGGTTGCTCTTACCGCCCCACAGTTTGGAGCGCAGGAGCTCGTCTATGTCCCCTCTCGGTCTAAACTCGACTCTTGCACCTTTTCTACGAATCCGACCCTTTTCCTCTCGCCAATCGAAGATTGATAAATAATATTATTTCCTATACCTGGGTCTTCTCAATGCTATAGCCGCAACCTCTGTAACAGTCGCGTTCGCCGATCCACTGTAATTTTCGCGGATTTTCCACAGGAAATCCGGACTTTGAATTTGTTTCCATTCCCGTACGAGTTCTCCAGGCAAACGCATATTCCGAAATCCCTCTTATGATCCGGCAAACACTGGCATGGGGACGAAAGACTTCTCTAAAGTAAAATAACTTTTGTTACGAGATTTCGGTTCTTAATAGGATTACCGTTTTAGCGAACTTTTTCAATCGCCGCAAAATGAAATAAATAGAAGGAAGTTAATACAATTTCACGCCGAGGCTCGTTTATATTCCATGAATAATAAAATGCATGTAATGTAGAGTATAACATATGATTGAAGGTACGAGAATGAGAATGATAAATTCCATTGGGGTCGTACGAAAATTCATGAGATTCAGCGGATTACACGTGTTTGTGTCCGACGCGGGACCGCGGGGTGCTTCGCTGAAAATGACATTTATTCCTTCCAAATAAAACAATCTCGGGCTCCTCTCGCGTTACTTACTATTCTATATGATTCTTGATTCATTGAAATGTCTGAATCGTCGTAATGGCCGCGTTAATGGTACCAAAGGGCAAGACGTTTTTCGTGAAATAATACCAGTTTCGCGCGCATTTTGAGAAGAACTTTTCGGTGGAGACGCAACGTCAAGTGTATATATTTTGGGTTTAAAAAGCCAACGTAAACACCGACCCCTTGAAATACCGGTTCTATTCAATTCGATACAAACTATATTGCATCCATTTCGATGCAATTTCTATATATATTTATTAGCTTTAATGAACGGCGTAGCGATATAAACGTCACGGGGCGTCATTTCGTATAAACCCGGTACTATTCCATGTCGTAAAACGTTACGATATGGAAATTCCGTCGTCAATAGCCAATTACGAAGACATCCCGCGTATTGACAAATATAATGATGGAACGCAACGTCATTTACTTATCCAATCGGATCGGTTTCCTATTTCGCATCACGCAGCGCCGACGTTATACCTTTTCAACAATAATTTACGTATCACTGCGCGCTACCAAATTGTAAGTACATTTATTATTTGCGCGTTGCCTTCCATTACGCTTCGAGTGCCATTTTTCAATTAGATATGTAAAAAGTGGTTCACGTAACGGGACTATATCTTCTTTATTGCCGACCATTATAAGAATGAAATAAGAGGATAAACCTATCGATAGCCAGAAGATGCCTCGGGTTTATATTTTACTTTCATCAATTTTATATGACATGCACAGCCTTACATCGCATAAATCAGAATGATGCGATTGCGGTATTTCACTCCACGGCCTTATATCTGCTTGATTTGTTTATTGAATTTCAGTTTGAATTATGGCCACAATTAATAATCGGACTCCGCGGTCGTTAAATATTCGCCGGTTTGATTCGAGCGGAATAAAATTGCGCGATAAACGCTATCATACCCCGCGCCACGTTCGGTCGCGCATTATTACCCCCGGCAAACACTTAAAGTCTAACGTGTAAAGTGATATTCCTTTCAGCCAGACGTACGCGCCGTTGTATTTTCAAATTCGAAATTATCTCCGTAGAAGCATATTCCGAAACGACTTTTCTTTCGCGCACATACGCCGGTTAATTTGCCGCGCCGCAAACTTGTCGAGTTTAATTTTAACTCTATACCTTAACAACGCAATACCGCGCGCTTCATAAATGTTGATGCAGGGTCTATAAAACGAACGCGTATCGCGTTTCGCGAACGAAAATTTGCGTGCGGGTATTTTTACAAGCGAACCATTGTAATGTGTATTAAATGGCGATACCTTTTGTGCACGAATGAATACGCGTACGCGTACACAATCTACATCGCGCCGCATAATTGCTTTGATCGTTGAAGTATCCTGCGAGATCCCCTTTTACTCATTACGTGTACTCGTACATATGTACCTTGGTATTAGACGCTAGCCGCAAAGAGGATTCGAACCAACGATAATCGAGCACTGATACTAGAAAAGCATTACTCAAAGCGGCGCACGGGAGTCATTTTATACCACGGCGTATCTTCGACGCGGTATACACTTATCGCAGTATTATCGATCTTTAGTGAGTTACTGCTGGCGCGTGCCGGGATCCGAGTTGCCGAGGATGCCGCGCCGTAATATTCCTTTAATTTATCGTCCTAATAAGGTATTCATTGAGCCGAGCTTTCACGAAATCGAACGTCGAAAATTGTTCAGCCACTTTGATTCGTAGCAAAAACAATATTGACGCTTTGCTCCGCGAGGTGTCGTTTCTGCGCAGATTTGTATTATCTGGGCCCAGCAGGACCAACGCAAATGGCCCAATCTTGTCCCAGTACTGGCACCAGAGTTGCCAATACTATTATAATGGTAAACCAACGTAGGCTCATTACGGTACCATAGTTGAAGTAATAACGTCGGCCCAGTACTGTACCAGTATTCTACCAGTACTGGTTTCCGAACTTTTTAGTACTGGTATTAAACTACATAATACAACGTGCTGTGTCTGGCTCGACTCTGGCACTTTACTGGTTGTCAATTTTGACCAAGTCTGGTTCAGCTCAGTTTCGCTACTATTTCGAGTGTTAACCGTAGTTTGGCCAATACTGGCATAAACCTGGTTGCCATAATCTGGTAACCTGTGCTGTGCCAGAAATGAGCCGTTTTGTTTGACTCTGGCGTAGTCCTGCTGAGGTTAAGGGACGGCGATAGGCGCGGTTACCGGCCCAAGTAGAAATTTCTCAAGTAACTCGCGAGTTACTAGAAATTTTATAAACAAATTCTCTAGTAACTCACGAGATACTAGACACATTTCTACTAAGAGGATAAACTAATCGTTTAAAATATCGCAATCATATATATCGGCGCGATGACTGACTCGCGCCGGATCGCGCAAATAATTTATCAGCGTAAGAACGCCATCGTAATTTCGAAATACAATTCGAAAATAAACTTACTTGTGAATAAAACTCGAATAATTTATAACGAGACTGAATGTATAACAATGTTTGTTATTTATATGGAGGTATATATGAGATAGGAGCAGAATTATGGGTTGAATTTCTTGATGTAGTATTAATGTGGAGCTGTATTTATAAACGGCAACAAAATATATTTCATTCGAATTGTAATGGTAATAATTTTCTTATAGAATGCATATTGCATTGCTGCGAGAAACAAATATTAGTCGTTTGTTATTAATAATGGTAATATTTGTAACGAAATTTAGTTTGGTAAATAAATTAAATGATTCGGCAGTTTATCCATTGCAAGACAATTAGTATGTCGAAACCGCATTTAATTGAAGAACATAATTTAATGAATCAATAATTAAGTTTACAATAAAACGAGTAATAAAATAATGACTATTTTCACTGTACGCAAAATAAACATTTTATTATTTACACATTTTTGTATCTAATGAATTGGAGTTGAAGTAAGTATTTTGCTTCATATTACACAGTTAGAAAACATTTATATAAGTATGATCTCAAACTGGAGTGGATTCGTTGCAAAGTTCTCTTGATAGATAAAACAAGAAATGTTATACTGAAGTTCTGAAAACTTTATACATTTACTTTTTGTCTATTTCATTGACAATTTTTCTTCTTTTCACGTAATTCTTTAAATACAACAAAAATATATACCGCAAAATAGTTTATAGAAATTTGGCCAAAAAAAGTGCGCAGTTTATAAAAAGGACAGTCATTAAAATGTTAAAGAAAAAAAGGATTCGACAAAAAAAAACAAAGATGTATTATTAAATTCAAATGGTTCAATTATTCAATTAAAACACCAATCAACTAAATTATTTACTAAAACGCATTACAATATGTATTGTCAGTTGTTCGTGTAATATTTTTTACCAAAATAATTACACGAATGACTCCTTATATGTCAACGAGACAAGCTACATCAATTTCTCTTCGAAATTTCCTTGGTAAGTTTCATAGTAGAAGGAAGAACGATTCAATTGGGAATTAGTCTCTCGTTAACAAAGTTTATCAGCTGTTCTCACACCAAGAAGCTCCCAAGCCGGCTTTATTTATGGCAATTGTACATGAAATGTGCGTTAGGACTATCTGAAGAAAGATATAACTACGAAACGTGTCGCAAGAAAATATTCAAAATGTCATAAAAGTACACAGGAACATTATCCGTTGTCGGGTTCCATCCTTTGGCAAGCCGTTAACACCTGCTGGATCTCGTATAAGGCCATTGAGAGTAGCGCAGGCCTCGTGGAAACGACATATACCTCGTTGTCAGGGATTAAACCCAAGATAAGATCATCTGGATACACATCCGAGTGACTAAAATCTGCTTTATTATTAAATGCTTTGGGTATAATCTCGTTCCACGCAAATAATTAAATATACCGGTTGAAAAATGAATGTTATTAATAAAAATGCGCCAAAGTGTCGGAGGGATATCTTAGTTCTTAATTATATTTCAAACTTTTTATAAGCAACTAAGTTTGGGGCAGTGATGATTCGATATTAAATCCATGGGCTTTCTTACGACCCTAATTTAATTTTGGTCGAGGGTGACTGTTTTAGATATTCTTTGTTACGGGAGTAATTTAGTAATTAAGTGTTGAATATCACAAACTGACGTCAAAGGATCAGGTTTGATAAAGTATTTCAATTTTGTGAGTCAAATTGAGCGATAATTTTGCACGGGGCACGAAGAAATTATTTAATAATTACGGAATAAATTTATTACTTCCTTCAATTTAACAATAATTGTTTGTTAATTGTCAAATATTGTGCACGCTGTACGGAATGTATATAATTTCGTTGCGTGTTTTCGATATTTGTGATTATTTTCTGGCAAAATTAAATTTTATACGCAGTTTAGCAGATATGTATTTTTCGAGATAATGTTATTTATTAATTTATCTTTAAAAACGAGACAATTGAATTACGATGAAATTAAACTAAATTTAGTATGATTTGCTAATAATTTAAATTTCATTACAAAAGTATTTTTAATTACGACATCCACGCGAATTTGTTCATTTAAGCCATTTGATTTGATTTTGAAATGATTATTACATTCTAACGTCCAAGTAAATGCGCACAATAAAATAGTTTAGTAAATCCTACGTATATTCGAACATAAAACAGTCGTGCGTACACTTGATTGTACTCGTAATAAGATGAAACCACAATATTTCGTAATTTCTATAAAATAACAGGCGCGTACTAAGTTGGTTGACACGCGCGTGTAAATTAGCGCATTAAACGTTTTAAAGAAAAGTCGTGTGCCGTACTGCAAACGATAAATATGAGACCAGACGTCAGATCCAGATGATATTTGGTACAAGATCACACATTATACATTTTGACATTTATATCGAGAACGCATTACTGTAAGTCAACAATAAAAAGCGTACAACAAACTACAAATAAAATAAACTATTTGAGAAGTACTAAGATACGTATAGCACAAATATAAAAGACACAAGATACTGAAATCGATGTGAATCTTGCAACAAGACAATGTAAAATCCGCAGTGAGTTTTATGGACATTATGACGCGTCTCCCGTTTCAAGAACGCCGAGTAAGTTATGGGGTTACTCACAAAAGAGACGTGCCGCAGGCGGAAAGTACTCAGAATTTTATTTCTGTGAAATTTAAAACAGAGTGAGCAAAGTCAGAAAAAAATTGAACGAAAGGAAACTTCTTATCCAAAAGCAGTTAAGGATTTAGAAATAAGTTTTTCCTATCTTTCAAGTACTCCATTACCCATGTCTGTTTTCTCCCCGTTATTAAATATTTTTGTGCCTTACATAGTAGGGGAAATCATGATCCTCAAAAAAAAAAAAAAATAAACCATTCGTTTCATTCGCTAATTCGAAAGAAAATCATTTCAATTATGCTCGTTATGATTCTTAACAAGCTTTTTTTCTCGGTGATTTATAGTTAGGAAATTTTATTTCTTTATCGTCATTTAAAATTTGCCTTTATGTTGTCATTGGTAAATTATAACCACTTCAAACTGTATCTTTTTGGACCATTACTTTCCACTGTCGTCTCAGGACGTCTTTAAATCTCATAACCAGGAAACTTTTATCAGAGAATTTTCTTTTTCAAAGTTTCTGAAATGTACCTACTTTAATGCGACTAGCTATTACCATTTCCACTTTTATCGTATACAGCCAAAGAATACGGTATACAATTAAATAGTTAGACGAAGAGAGCATCCGACGAGTGAACTTAACGATTCCAACCCGAAAAAACACCGAAAAAGTATGTATTACGTGTCACATTTCTCTGTAAATTTCACCGAGTACAATATACAATTAAAGCTTATTATTACATAGCAGTATTTTATGCCGTGGAATATACACGCAGAATTTTAGTTAGTTTATGCAGTTAGTACTTTAATAAAAATTATATTCAAATTCAATGTTTACTATTATATAAACATGCAAATGTGAATAAAAGCTTGATAACGCGTATATACGCGTACAAATTCGCACATATGTGTGCATATATTTTTCCGTACGTGTATCTGTATACACGCGTAACATACACTTGAATGAATATTTGAATCCGTAATTATGTGAGCGCATGGGCCCATACGATTATGTATATATATGTTTACTAGTTACATTATACTTTGTAATGAATTATTTACACATACCTGGTATTAACGTTTTCTGCTATTTTAAAAATAATTACCCTATTTTCATGATTATGAAAGACAGAGAAAAAATTTCTTTAGAATATACTTATCAACGCGCTATTTTTGTCTTTATACTTATATCTTTGAGTTTGGAAATAATTTGAATTGGATTATTTTTATTTTGTATACAAATTGTAATTTTTTATCGTCATTTTGAGTAATAAAATTTACATCAATTTTGAAATCTAAATCCGAGACAAATTTATTTAAAATGACAGGTGAAGATGATTAGCCATTATTAATCATTATAGAATATGATTTAACTTTCAAATAAGAATTTCAATCTGCATATTAGTGGTTATTGATAACTTTCAGTGTTGCATAGGGTTCGAAAACCGCAACCAAAATAGATATAGGGAGAAAATTTTAGGGGATCAAAATGACATACGATACTATGCTGATTTCAATGATATCAGATTACATTGCTTCCATCGTTATATAATAACTAATTTATTAGAATTTATATCGATATTCTTTTAAAATTGTTGATTATTTTCTTTTTTATTATTATAACTAATTATTGGTTCTTTTCTGAACTTAACAATGAGCCTTATGAAAATAATCATATTTTCAATTTATATCTTCAGTCGTTGACGGGTCATTGATTATAAAACAAAAAATTGAAATTAAAGGTATAATTCAATTAATTGTTATTACATAAATGCTATGTATACGTTTTGAATGTTTTTTCAAATTTGTTTTTAAATCGCAATATAGGAAAAATAATATTAAATTTATTTGTTTATCAGTCAAATCGTGGAGTTTGTATATAAAATTATTAATTTCTATCCAGTATCGTTTTATATATTTAATTTCAAAAACGAAATATTAACTGACCTAAATAACTTTTTAAGGTAAATTATTTATCAAAAAATTATACGTTTTTATATTCAGGATATTACTTTAAACATTGCACCAAATTTAATGTTATTTTAATGAATTGTATTAATAATATAACATATGAAAATAAGTTAATATATGTAAAGTTGATAAAACAATGATACAATTATACATTTCAATTAGCGAGTATACATTTCTCAATTATTAAACTTTACATTTTAAAAACTTTGTTACAAAATTATATATAACAATTATTATTAAATTAATCCTAATAATTAATCAATTATATATTTGTTCATACCGAAAAGTTGATATTTAAAAGCAATATAAATAGTACACTATATAAGTTAACATCAATGTTTAACTAACTAAAATTAAAATAAATTAACTTGTCGGGCATCATGATAACTTTTTGATAATATAGCTTTAGCTGTCAATTAAACTTGGGCATCTTACAATATAATATGAAAGTCATCCATTATAATAAGCTTTTCGTAATGTCTTATGAAAGTTGACTCGTGCTAGCTTCTCAACTAGCATAGTATTATTTGAAAATAAAACTCGTATTAAAATAGGATATTTTATTTAAACATTATAATGATCTAATTATATTAATTTTAACACGATTTACTACTCGAAATCGTAAAAAATTCACATTTGTTCGGTACACTGAGAAAACAATACAGTAAAAATTACCGTGATTTTCACGGTAAATGAAAGTAATATGGGTTACAAGGTAAAAAATATGTTGATATTGTTGACATTTTAATTTTTTTCACATAATTATTCAAATCAGAACAATAATTT
>JABFQC010004522.1:0-12590 GCA_022817085.1 Psilanteris sp. ZL-2020
CCATTTAAGCGTCGTCCGCTGCAAACATCGGTTATCCATTTGCTAATGCGCGTTGATCAAATTTCGCAGATTTACTGTTTAGTCCGCTGTCCCGCCACGCCAAGCTCATTAGTTAACCGTAACTCCGTGCAACCCGGCCTCGTATTTGCAACATTATTCACGCGCGCTCGCATCGGTCCGTCGTTGTTGGCGAATCGCAATCACGGATGATAAATGGCCGCGAAAAAGCCCCGCTAATTATCTGGAAATGGTTTTTCCATCGGAATGGTCAAAGATTAAGAATTTGCGTTCGTGAATTATGCGGGTATCGAGAAAATGATGTTCGAATCGACTTTGCACGAAAACACTCGAAAAAGGCAATCATTAATAATAGCTAGAGAGTAGAAGAGAAAGAGATAGAATGATAGATAGAATTTAAGAACGCAGAATAATGAAAAAAGTTTCCATAACTACCTTATAATAATTATTTATATATATTAAACATTTGTGTACTGTAAATTGTGATTTTGACGAAGTTTTAAATTTTCGGAATTCTGAAGTATTCTATAATATAACATATATATATATACATATTTATATATATATTTATAACTATAACTTTAGCGTTATATTTCGACCCACTCGAATAGTTACAAGGTTTTCCGCGAGAGTGCGCGCGGTTACTTAAACGATGTTGTAACTTTCCCCTCCCCTTTATTTGCCTTTTGATCGCGCTCCGGTGCAGCAGCCTTAATTTATTTCTGCAAATCGACGCGCAAACAGGTCATTAAACGCTAGATTTTCGGATGCACGTTCGAGAGGCGGAATTTATCTGTTGAGTTGGCACTCGTCCCGGGGCTCATTAGGGCCCTGGCTAAAAGACTCTCGACGGGAGTAAGAGGCGCCGTCAGTCGAGGCGAGATGAATCGATTGATTTCCTTTAATCTCGCGTTATCCCAGCATCAGCGATCACGAGTGCCCGACAATGAACTGAACTGACAATAAAGCGAGGACGATCGATCAATGCTCGACCATCGACGTACTCCGACGATCGACGATGACTGAATACTTGTTGAAGTGAAATAGATTTTTGAAATTTTCGTTCTGAGATATATATTTACAGATAGATTAGATATGTAAAAAAGATAAATTTATCTAAATGTCGTAAATCGTAATGTATTAAATTTATTGAAATTCAGTAAATCTGAGATAGCCATTTGGGCGGAAAGTTACTGTTAAATAAATAAATATATATATATATATACGAATAACCCAGATGTTTGCAAACATATTATGCATTCTATATATTTGACTAAATAAAAATTTTAGAGAACTATTTAATAGCGTATAAATTATTCTTGTCAGTAGACGAAGATAGCGTTATCAGTAGTCTGGGTTTGACAAAGATGGCATGATCATTCCCTGTTATACGATGCATCGTTACTCGGTCGCTAATTGATATTTGAACGCGCGTTAATTTGAACGTAAAGACAATAGGGAAATGAATTAGTGCTAAAATTTGCCAATCGTTTTGCAACATCATGATCGATATCAGAATTTATGATACCGTTGGGAATCGCGCGGTTGCATGGAGAGGTATCGTTGTTATGAAATTGGCGCGATTAATGGCGGGTTTGATATGTATTGGATCGATCGAGAAATTTATCAGCCTGTTTGCACGCAGGAGTAATAGCCAATCGATGCCAGTCGCCTCGCCATGCGACGATTGCAACCGGTGTTATAAGTGCGTGGGAATGCGCATTGTGTCTTTCTGCAAATGCGAAACAAAAGACTTGTGTAAGTTCTATAAATAACGGTTTAGGAAAAATAGTCGCACCGGTGGACGCGGTTTATGGACGCGAAAGTCGGAAAGTGGAAACACGCGATTCGGTTCGGCGTAGTATTAACTGTGAAAATAGAATTGCGCGTTATTTTTACGTCCGACGTCAAATGAAATTGATTAGTGACATGGTCGGTTAAAAAATTGTTAGTATTTCTACTTGTATTCGTATATATTATAAATTACGGTGTACTGCGCAGACGCAAAAGTGAATAATATGCGTGAAATACGCGTTTTGATTCTATGCGCAGGTAGTGGGACGACCACTAGGAGTAGGAAACGCTATGGAGGGGGAAATATTCAGCTTACGATTATAGGAATTTTGATATAATTACGCAGTCATGTATACTTGTATTTTATAATAACATTAAAGATGTATATTTTATTTTTTGCACTGAAATTTCTTTTACTTTAAAACGTCTAGCAAGAAATTTTGCATTATTGAATAAAATTGTATTTAGTATAATCAGTAAATCACATAAATAGTTAATAATCAGTTTGTTATTTTTAAATGTATCAAAAGTTTCCGAGGTTTATTTTCATACGAAACAGTAAAGTGTAAATAGTGTTTTTTATTGGGGGGTGGGGACGTTCTGGATTGATTTGTCTAATATTACTATCCGAGACTATTTTAAACTGCAGAAATCTCAATTATTTCTTAAATTATTGCTTTTTATATTTCCTACATAACTTTTCGTATTTGTTTACTTTTTTATGTAAAAATAAATGTTGAAAACTTCTGATACATAAGTTTAAATTAATTTTATTTTTCGAAAACAAGCTTAAAATTCAGCAATTCATTCTTATGGCTATAATCGTTATAATTAAGCTCAAAAATAATTCCCAATATTCGTAGTATAAATTATTTATTATTTTAATTAATACAGTTAAGATATAATTACACGTTTTATCTGAATTCAGTATCGATAGATGATGGTATTGTTTTATGTTACAGGTGAAAAGCCATACCAGTGCACGTGGGAGGGATGCACATGGAAATTTGCACGTTCGGACGAACTGACGCGGCATTACCGCAAGCACACGGGCCAAAAACCCTTCAAATGTCATTTATGCCAACGCTCGTTCTCGCGCAGCGATCACCTGTCGCTCCATATGAAGCGACACTGATGATAGGCCCTACCGAATGCGATGCGGGAGAGCTTAAATTAAACTTCATTACATTCGGGACCTGACGATCAGCGTTGCCAACTCCGCAATATCCTCAGATACGACGCGATGTATTTTAATTGAGAGCGTAGTATAATTATACCATGGGTTGGCACCACTGCTGACGATAATCCTTCTCAGACAATCGCGGACCCGAACTATACCGGGCATTAAATCCGTATCGAGAAGGAGGGACTAGGCAAAACTATACGTTCACCGGGTTTACAAGCAATATTCTATATTTGTGTTTATTTTATTTCAATTTTATTTTGTAATTTCTTACACGTAGCAAGGGGAACGCATCATTCGCTGGTTTTCTTAAGAAACGATCACTAGCGCCACACCCAAACGATGCCGGCTGGTCAAATATACCAAGCAATTGGCTTGGCCAACCGTCGAGACTTTTCTCCGGGAGCGATGATTCTCTTGTCTTTGTCTTTTCATCGGTAGAACGATCGTTACATTCCATTACAGAATTGCACGATTCAAATTTCCGCGCGTAGTTGCGCAGTAGATCATACTTTTGATTGAAGAACTACATCATGCGTGCAAACTTTTGAATGCGTTGCTAGAAAGCAAGTGGTCGCGCAGATGTAGCGCGCAGGCAGTAGGGCGGTTGAAGGTGCGCAGTAAAGAATCTGTCCTGCGCACGACTCGTTTCAAGCTCCACGCACAGACGAATGAAAATACGGATGCGCAGTAAAGAATTTATGATTTTGAATGAGTAAACTAAGCGTTTTAGATATTATGCGATACAGATCGCAGAAATTTTGAATGTTTATCGAATATAAGTGGTTACTAACATTTGAATCGTGCAAGTCGACGTAATATAATAGAGAAATATATAATTATGTAGGATTGAAAATAAACGCGTGGATGATGGCTGCGGGTTCAGCATGCCGAGGAGCATTGTTTTTAGCCAATTTGTTGAAATTCAAACTTTTATTTAAACGACGTGAAGAAATGAAAGCCAGCTCAACTAGTCTAGAGCACTATTACAATTGAACTTGTTCTCCATTCCCATTTTCCTTTGACTTTTGCAATTCTTTTTGTTCATTTACATTCTGTCGTTATTGATCATTACCATTGTACTCGATTCAAATGACGAAGATTATTATGCACAAGAACATAAAACACAGACGGACCTACCGCAACTAGGATCTACATACTTATTATGCATTACGGTTTATCATTATCGCAAACTACATATTACGAAAATAAATAGAGCCAGTAAAAGTAATGTTACCGATACTTTTAAGATTATTTTATCAACAGTAAGTTATATAAAGAATCATGCGAATTCAAAGTGTGTATAGTTGTACTTTCAGGTGGCCAATTTCATGACGGATTTTCGGCGTTCTTATCCAAATTTTTCGTTTGGTGGTTCGCGCGCTTGCGTGGTGATGTGATAAAATGGCGTTCGGTTCAGCTCTGACACCGAAAATCCGTCGAACCGACACCTACAGAAGGGCATATTGTCGCAACGCGACTTTATTCTTATGATAAGCAAATATCTGTAGTAAACTCCGAAAATGGAGCTTGGGACTTAGCATGCTCAGTTAAACATATACAATTGTGATCGTCAAATGTTCGCAAAAACAAACAAACAACAAAGCGTTAATCCATATTAACGGAAATAAAAAAAATACCATCAAGAATTTCGCGTTTGTAAAACGGACAATCAACGACAATTCATCGATGAATTTGTGCGTATTCTAAAATGGAAGCAGTATTAAGAATGCGATGAGAATAATTGGGTTTTCCTCCGATTGGGATTTCTGAGAACGAAGGACCGTCGCAGGGTATGAATGGGAGCCGAGATTACGTAGGTTTATTAGGGTTCGTAGAAGATTAATGTTATCACTTGGCTGACGCGTGGCAATAACAAAACAATAAATAGGTCAAGGTCAATCGATGCTTCGCGTTTTCGTTTAGCGGCGTTCCGCGCGTACCAACTGTTCCCGAACGCGCGATTCGCAACAATTGCGTAACCGCGCAATTTTCAAGTTGGGACAAATTTCTGCTGTACTGTATTTCAAATTCAGCATTTCCATAACGCAGTAATTTCGAAGTGCTGCAAAATTACTGTAACCGTAGAAATTTTACGTTATTGAAAATTACCAAGATTACGGTATTACTTGATTCAGTAACGTTACCGTAATTCTGAAAGCGCTACTTTTGGTATTTAACACAATTTTCATAATTCTGAAATTTTTATATTCAAAAACATTACTGTGATGTTTAAACAACAGTTCTGTAACGGAAATTAATACTTTTAGCAATACTTTAGTAAATGACGTTTTCTGAATTCAACAACATATCTATAACTGTAGAAATTTGCAGTTCTATTACGATGAAATTCTACTTACAGTAACATTACTGTTTAAGCGACGTTTTTGTAACGGTCGAATTTCAGCATTTCGGTAACTGAAATGTCTGCATTCATCCATATTTCTGTTTTAATAGAATAAATTCATCAATTTCAGTTTTTGATTGCTAATCATTACCGTAACCGTAGAATTCCTGCAGTCCGAATCAATTCTTTAGCATATCCGAGCTGCTTTGACGCGTGTAATGGTGCCAAAGCAGAAGGTGCAATCGTAATCTAAGAATTTTGTAAATAAAGGGACCGACAGATTTTTGACGAGGTGATAATCCCGGGGTGAGGAAAGGGAAGCCGCATAAATTGCCACTATTTTTTCGCGGAGAAGCAGATGTTTATTTTTTTATCATGACGACTATTGGCGCGACATTTTTGTGATATCTTTGTGCAGTAGATGGCGCGCGTATTTTATTTTGGCATTTTCCGAGGAACGCCGAGTCCTTCGACGAAGATTTTCCTCCATGACCTAACCTGACCTGATATAATTACCGTCGGGATCGGTTTACCTGATCCAGGCATTGCAAATGTACGTGGCCAAATGAAAGCTCAATCGTCGGGCAGAAGACGTCCGTGCACTGTTTATGTTTTTTATTTGTAAACAAACGACCAGTTCGGACATTCAATAAAATTAAATTGTGAAATTACCAACCTTTCGATTGGTATATTCAGTCACGAAAGTGAAAAGTGATTATTTATGTACACATATGTGTGTATATATATATATACGCACACACTTCTATATATTATTGAAAGTATCAACTTTCGCAAATATGAGAATTTAGAATTATGTAAATTTATGTATATTCTAGTGTAATGGTTTAATATATAATTTATCATGAATTATAAATTTATCATGGACTTTTCATGTGCGAAGAGCGAGTCTTTTTTTATACATTACTTGATTTATGTATGTATATGTATTCATATGTGCACATGTACTAATTTTATAACAAAAAAATATTGAGGTAACACTTATAAACGCTTATGAGAAGGAGAACCGACTAAAATAATTCACCGCTCGGTGTTCATTTAAACGATCATTTATATTGGCAAAAGGAAATTAAAATAATAAATTACGAAAAAATTTAATATTTATTTAATAAACGGAAAGCATAATATTTATACAATAAAATTAATTATAATTTACACCGAAAAATTATTTATTATTTATTTATTTTAATAGCGATACATTTTTTAAATAAAATTTTTTCAAAATTAATATAAATACAAATCTTTCTACTAATTCAAATCCCAATTCAAAAACAGTGACTGGAAATATAACTCTTGTATTTCCCAAAGCACATCATACCCCGACCACCTAAGTTGTATTACCTATGCTATAGTGGAAATTTCAACGGGTAGTTTTTCTGTGATGTTATCATGCGTGATGCTTCACTTTATTAAATTCACTGTAATAAACATCACGCGCATTCATGTAATGCTATCATTATTACAAACCAGGTCTTGGGTGGAAATTTAGTGATAAGAATTGATATCAGTGATACGAATTGATCGGATTGGTCGACCGAAACGCCAGTACAGTGCATGAGCCAGTTTCTCATCACGCGATCAAGCTCACAGGGAAGTGGGGGACGTCGCGGTACGCCGCATCTTGACTAGGGAATAGTGCCTTCTGAAATATTTAGGGAAACGAGGGTGAAGTAACACAATTACGTTAGACTCGAAGTCCGTTGCTAGTGCCTTTTAAAAACACACACACACACTTAAACGTACACGTGTTTTCGTGTTTCCTTCGCGCACAACGAACGAAGTGTCTATGTGGTTCGCTTTGTTCTCAATCAGGATTCGAATTGATTGATACTTATTTATCGACGCGAGCATGTTTCCACACAGAAAAAAGTAGGGTTGTCTGAAACAGCGAATATATCAACGGTATATATAATTGTCTAAATTTGTCAATAATGTTGTCAACCTTTAATCTTAAATTGACTTATTCAATAACTTTATTGTCAACGTATCACTTGTACGTATATTAATACTTTTGGTGACTAAATTAGTCAATGATTGACTAAATATGACAAACTTTTTTTTCTGTTCAAAATCCGATATAATTAAAGTGAATAAAAATAATAATCAAATTAGTCCGAAACTTTTCGAAAATTGGGATAAAAAATGAAATTAATATTTAAAATAAATTGCAATCTTTCCTTCGTATAAAATTCTTTCCAATATTTACACTAACGCTTAAGCTAAGCAATTTCAAAATGTTTACAAATTATTAAAATAATAATTTAAAACCAAATGTATAGCCCATGTAAAAGTCAGTAGTAAAATTTTAACGCAAAAAATTGTGTTCTTGACTGATTGATTCTAATTCTACCGGTTCGCACTTATGAACTACACTAATTGGACGCGCGAAACTGGAATGAATTTCAATAAGTAAGTGCAATCAATTGAAACGTGATTCAGTATTACGATTACATTATCGAATTGGTCATGGTGTTTTTTCGAAAAAACGCACACACACTTTCACACATACAAACACACTCACACACAAACACACACATATTAAATAACATATACATATATATATATATATAACAGGAAGAAATATATATGAATTAAATGGTGCATTAGGAATCGATCGTTCTTATATTATCATGTAAATAATCGGACGATCGATTAACCGGTGATGCGAGCAAAATGTAACGTAAATTGCCTAATATAATGTTTAAATAAATGTAATCAATGGGGGCCAGTAATTCTCTCGGATCTCGCACGGATTAATGTATCGTGAGGCGCGTGCGCAAGCACAATACTTAGTTGACTACACGTCTCTCCAAGTTGCTTTCGGTGTGCTCTTATCCACGTTCAAATTCGGTGTACAAACTACGTGTCTCGGTGTATTGTTTTGTCACGTGACATGTTTAACCGTTTGAAGCGTTCAGATTTTCTTGACGCATTTCCTTTCCGAGGGACGAAAGCGACTGGTTACTTTTTCCAACAAAAATGTAAAAAAAAGCAGATTAGATTTGATACGTTGTCTTACAAGGAAGAAAAGTACCATTTTCTGTGCACGTCGGGGTTAGTTATTTCTAGTAATGCTAAACAAGGACAGTAATCAATTTTAAGAGAGTGAACGTCGTAATGGTAAAGATGGTATTTTTCTCGTGAAAAAAAAAAAATAATAAATAATACACTGAGAAAAATTTACTGTTGGATTAACAAACTAGACTGTTCCGCTAACAGTCTTAGACTGTAAAAATGTACAGTCCAGAACTGTACAGTTGACACTATTATAATTCTGACATTTTAAGATTATGAATTAATTTTCATATGTGTTATTTTATGTTACATATTAATAATATTCTTAAAAAATGGCGAATTAATCATTTGGCATGTTGTAGCCATAGTCCAGACTTATTTTGTTTTATTTTTAAAGACCTATTACTTTTTTTCAGACATCTATTGTTTTACAGTCCAGACTGTACAGTGCGGACTGTTAAAGCAATAGTCCATTTTTCTCAGTGTAGATTAGTCGAAAAATGAAAAGGTATTGGTAAAAGGATTTGTTGTAAGTAGAAACGAAAAAATATGATCAACTTTCTGCTCTCTTTGACTAATATCGTTTAGTCAAAATTTGATTCGTCCTGTAAAAATTCCATAAAAATTATGCTTAAGATCCCTGGAAGAAGTAATGATTGCTTTCGTTTTATCCGAGGAAGTTAGTAAAGCGTCACTTTGCGTGCGCGTACGATAAAAATAAAAGGCAACTTTGTGCAATTCCTAATTCTGGCTTTTTGGAACAAAAATGAAATAATATTTGTATATATACTATATTTTCAAAATAAAATCGATACAAAAAACTAAAAAAAAAAATCACAAAAAGATCTAAAGAATAATTTCGATAAAGGGAATAATACATTAGATAACTCTAAGACAGATGATATTCCAATATTCATTTTACTCCAGAAATCGCTGCATTTTGAATACATCCATACTTCTTTCTCAGAACGCGCCGAATGACGTTAGAAGAAAAATTCCTAAAGGATGAGAAATATAACTATATCACATACAACGAACGTATCATCCCTATCAGCTCAAGTGCGTGTAACGAAGAAGAAAAATGAAAAGCAAATAGAAAGCAACTTAACGTTCGCAGGCGCCGCAACTATTAAGTAATAAGAAATAATTAACTATATTGTATATGTTGCATAAGCACAATAAAGTAGTTCATTAATATATTACGACTTATTGTATAAAAAATAAAAGGCATTATATGATTTTTTACATTATATCATTCGAAACTTGCAATGCTTAATGAAGAAAAAAAAACAAAAATAAAACTACAAATAGTATCATGTTATATATATAATATACGTATATGATATATATGTAATATAAACATATACATCACATAAATAAATTATATATATTTTATATATATAAAATATATTTATATATATATTATATCAATAGTATATAAATATATATATATATATATATATATAAATTAAATCCATCTACATATATATATATAAGTAAAAAGAACGTTATTTTCTAACGCTCTATCGTCGTATACCGTAACCGTTATACGTTCAATATTGCAAATAATTGCAATATTAATATCTCAACTGTATCGCTCGTTCCGAATACAATTTATTTATTACGATCGGCGCAAACTGTGTATTCACAGCGAGACGAGTTTTCAATTGTAACCGTTGACATGGTCAAAAACAATTATACACATAGACAAACACGAGTATGTATTTATGCCTGCAGGAGGCGCGACGAAAACCAACCGTCTCGCGCATGCGCGTTGGTCACTTTTGTACGGCAGCTTCATCGTAGCGACAAAGTTGAGCATTGTTAAGGGATCCGAATGATCAGAGTGAAACAAGTCACGCTTGTTTGTATATAGAGATAAAAGACAGAGTAAAAAAAAATGACGTCATTACAGGGTATCGAACGAGTGATCGAGTCGTTGCATGCGATTATTCGCCAGAAGCATGTCGTTATTGGATTGTTGTGTACATAGAAGATATTTATATTGCTTTTGTTGAGTTAATTCGCTCTGACTGGTTGTGGAAAAGAGACGGCGACAGGATTCGAAAAGACGCCGCGCGCGTTCCGCAACGCCTTGCGGTGACTCGTGAACCACACGGCGCATCGAAATTCGCGATCGTAACTTTTGTCGAAAACGTTGAAAAAAGAAAACAAAAACACATTGTATTCGGCAAAAATAAAACTTCTGTGATGTTTGTAATAATAATATTATCGATTATATAGACAGCGATTGCTGTTGTTCAGTTTTCTATAACCAGGTGGCGTTGCGTCAAAAAAAAACAAAAGATCGTCCATCCAATTGTTATTCGGTTTCGTTTTCCACGAGGGGATAGGGGATTACAGTAACACATTCGGATCTCTTTGAAATTTCCTATTACGACGTTTATCATAAGAAATTTTCGGGCATAGCACGATTCGCACGGTGCCGTCCACGTGACCGCGTCACGTGCAATTGTGTGTAAATAAATACTGATAGACAGATTGTTGCGCGTAGCAAATCACTACACCCATCGATAGTTTCATCTTCATACGCTCTGATGATGGTTCAATACTTTCACAATATTATTGCCATTGTCGCTTTATTATTACTGCTATCATTGGTACTATTATGTTTATAATGACGGTTATTATTAGTAATGTATTTGGCAGGGTTATGATATTAAAAGTGGACAACTCCTTAAAAATGTGTTTTATTTATCTGTTTCCTTGTCGATATTTTACAGTAAGTATGAGAATGATACTGCATTTGATGATTTCTGATTGCAACCATTGTGTTCAAGGAATAACGAACGCATTTGATAAAAATAATTAAAATATTAAATTTTGTAACGCAGTTTCATATCGAATTAGTTCATTTTAATTTTAATACTCATGGCAATACTCCATTGCACATTTATATTACTATGCTAATGGAGGTTCAATTTTATGTTTTAAGTAACTTAAATTTTATTTTAAATAATGTGTAAGTACTAAAGTATAATTCAATTATGGAATGATTTTTTAAATTCATTTTAGTCTTACTCGAAAGTGTAAAATTAAAATTCTAAACAAGAACTATCATTAATTTTGCTTATCGTTCACTTGAATCAAATTGCAGAACACTGAACATTATGATACATAAAGAAAACGTTTTTAAAATTAAATAAATAACAAAATCCTTAATATTTAAACAATATTTATTTTAATTTGACTACAAAATTACAATTTATTTATATGGTTAAAAGGTGTACGTACCGAGCACCAAAACCTCGTACGAAACACACGTCCACACACGCCACGCATAGGTGTGCAAATCGGCACATACGACGCGCGTAACGAAATTAGCAAAATTCGCGAATTAAACTGAACTGCCCAATGACAGTATACATTGACGGCGCTGCTTCCCCCCGCGCCGATGATCCCCGCGCCTTGCGTCATATAAGTAAACCCTGGGCGAAACAAAATAAAAGTTTCTAAAATAAGATTTAAAATATTTTAAATGCAAATATAATTTTGATTTAAATGTTTTTTTATATCGTTCATATAATATACACTCTAAAACCTTGTTTAAATTAAGTTGAGATTACAACTCAACAGGCATAAATTTAACAACTAATTAATTAGTTAGGCATAGAATACAAAATTATAGTTAAGCCTGATTTGCAACTTATAAATTAGTTCAAGAGAAAAATAAAAGCTTATAAAATTGTACAAATAAAGATAATTCGAAATTAGAATAAAAATTAAATTTTATTTGATTATTAAAATTCATGAAAAACATTGAAACATTGATTAACTTTGTAATAATAAAACTTGATTAATAGAAATAAGACTAAATTAATATTGATAAATTGATATTAGTGGTTTAGTATTATGAACGAATGAGTTCAACCGTTAACTAAGTAAATTAAATTAAAACATAGATATAAAATAATAAATTGATGACCACCCCCTACAGAAATGCAACGTTTCAATGTCCTACCATATTAATGTTACTGCAACGTTGCACGAACGTTGTGGGAACGTTGCAACAACGTTGCAGTAACTTTGGAACATAATTTATAAAAAGTCTCTTCTCGAAAGTGGCGTTGAAATATGTTTAAACAGTATGTGTTGACAAAGATGCTACTAGCCTAGTGGTTAAGTGTTTGGGTTGTAGATATGATTTTACAATATGACGGGGTTCAAATCTTTGTTACTGCATTTTTTCGAAAT
>JABFQC010004523.1:0-12590 GCA_022817085.1 Psilanteris sp. ZL-2020
ACGTATTGCGTGTTTCAAAAAAAGTGTTTCATATACAAAACATTTTTATATGTTTTCAGGTGTCTTGAAAATTGTTTTGTTTTTGAATGAAACACTGCTGTGTTTTAAATCACTACTGTAATGTTTCGAAAAGAAACAAAACCGTTTTAATATTTAAAGTAAAACAGTAAATGTTTCAATTTAAAACATTTATTAAACGTCAAAAAAACACTAGTTTTAGCAGTGCACGTCATCAATTTTTTGTACGAAATACAAAACGATTTTCGTTATTAATGGACCAACCGATTGAATCGTTTTTTCACCGTAATCGACAGATTTGATGTAATTAAGGACGAATACAATTCACAGCCAGTTCAACTCGTTGAATCTATGCTATTATTGTATCGCGCGAGCGAACACAAACAATTTTGGTTTTCAATTTTTCTTTTGAAAGTGCACGCGAATTTGTAAAGCAGGCTTCCGCGCTACGCAATTCAAAATATTATTCTCGATCGCGCCGCTTCCGTTGTTTCACTCTATAATTTGAGCGGGATCTTTGATCACCCTCGACGGTTTCGTCTCTCCAATATCTCTCTTCACTGACGCATTAGACCATCCCTTCCATCGTTCAATTCAATCCCATCCACACAGGCCGCGGCCACAAAAACACACCAAAAACGAACATAATATCACGTTGAGAAACAATTTTATCTGACAAACAAAAACAAGCTTATCAGTTTCGGCGGAAAAACTTATCTGCATCTTGCGAAGTTGGGTCAAATATCACCATTCGAGGCGAGTCTCGTGATCGAGTGACTTCTATTAATATGCGCTTCGAGCAATAGCCGTCCGGCAAAAAAGTGTTTGTCGAGTGGTTCCATTTAAAGGACGAAACGTTGGCCGTCGAGGACAATTTATCGCCGTGAAGAATGTTGCTGAAAAAGGTGACTTCAGCCGGTCAAAGGCGACTGTCGCGTTGGACATTAGAACCGATTAAATTGAATTTAAAGCGGCCGGTTCCAAGTGACATTGTCATATCGAAGAGCCACGAAGCGAAGCCGATCGCCAATTTGGCGAACGAAATCGGCATTGTGTCCCGCGAACTGAGTCCCTACGGGAGCAAGAAAGGCAAAGTCAGTTTGGACGTTTTAAGCAGATTGGCCGACGAGAAGGACGGCAAATACGTGGTGGTCGCCGGGATAACGCCGACTCCGCTCGGCGAAGGAAAAAGTACGATGATTTTAGGACTCGTGCAAGCCCTCGCGGCACACAAACGCAGAAACTCATTTGCCACACTCAGACAGCCGAGTCAAGGCCCGACGTTTGGTATCAAGGGCGGAGCGGCAGGTGGCGGTTACTCTCAGGTGATATGCTCCACAATCTCGAATTGTTTCGTTTACTGCGCCGTCTCGGTTCGTTTTCGTTCGCGGTTTATTATAATACTTGCGAGAAAGGAGCGCGCGGGATCGAAAACGACGCCCAAATTGTGCGCCAATTTTTCACCTTCGGTTTCGCTCGTTTCGGTTTGTTCCGATTGTAGTCCATTTTCTGCTTTCAGACGATACCGTTTCTGGTTCGATCGCGAGACGAATCGATCGCTTAATTGCGATCGCAAACATTTTCGTCGCGTTTGAATGACATCGCGGACAAATTTGAATTACATATTAATGATTAAAAATGGCTCGGCTAATCTATACGTTTAAACGTGTAATCACATTTACATTTCATGTTTTAAATTAGGTTATTCCAATGGAGGAATTTAATTTACATTTAACAGGTGATATTCACGCTGTGACAGCGGCGAATAATCTTTTGGCCGCTCAAATCGATGCGCGATACTTTCACGAGTCGACGCAAATGGATTCGTCGGTGTTATTTGACCGATTGGTACCTGCCGTTCGAGGCATTAGAAGCTTTTCAAATATTCAGTTACGAAGATTGCAGAGATTAGGCATTTCGAAAACGGATCCGGTTAGTCTGACAAATGAGGAACGGGCCAATTTCGCTCGTTTGGACGTCGATCCACAAAAAATCACTTGGACGAGAGGTATTACAAGCGTTTGTTTAATTTATAGCGCATTTCTTAATGTAGAATTCGAAATTTTTTATACGACTGCTTTGGCGTTCTTGTATTATTATTATGCTGGGGAAATATAGTTATGTGGTTTCATTTATTCGCGTTATTTAATAATCCGAAAACTTATATTAAATAAGAATTTTAACGATTGTATTAGTAATTCAGAACTTGATGCTTTATTTTTATAATTTGTATTTCAGTAATTATCATATATTATGACCATTCGTACATTAAGTACTAAATACTAAAGTATTTTTGTTTTGATGTTTTTATTGTTAAAAAGGTTTTTTTATATACATTTGCCTTTAATATTATCGTTTATTTATTATTATTTTTTCAAAATATATTAAATTGTAATATAATAGAAAAGAAAATAGAATATATTTATTAAATTAGTTAATAACATTGCAGTTCATTTGTGTGAAATTAGTTTTATGATTCGTATTGAAATGGAATTATTATTGAAGTAAAGAAACAAAAAACGTAAAACAAAATTATAATTTTAATGAATCGTTAAATGTTGATTGACAAATTGTTTTTTATTTTAAAAATATCTAATATTTTAATTAAAAGAAAACACCTATTTCGAGAAAATTATGTTCGTATTTTAGTGAATAAAATAACTATGTTTTCACTTATCTTTTAATATATTTTGCTTAACTTTCAAACTTATTAGTATTAGACACGAACGATCGATATTTGCGTAAAATTACCATCGGACAAAGTCCATCTGAAAAAGGATTGACTCGAGAAACTGGATTTCGTATCTCCGTCGCTTCAGAAGTTATGGCGATTTTGACATTATCTACTAGTGTTGATGACTTAAAACGACGACTTGCTAATATTGTTGTAGGATTTAATAAGTCAAACGAACCTCTAATAGCCGATGATTTTGTAAGATTAATTTTAGTATTGTTAATTTTAATTTATTTTGAATAAATTAATATTTATCTGTTTTCTATTATTTATACTCAACTGCTATATATTAATTTATTTTAAAACAAACTTTGAAATTGTATTAGAAGTTCTTGTAACGTTTATCAAAAGTTTATTTTTAAAAGTCACATAACAAAATCGTATACGACAACATTTCATGAAAAATGAAAATTATTTCTTGACAAAAGTATTAATTTACTGACTTACTTAAATTGAAATTAAAATTTCGTATATTATAATTTTATAATCGATCAATATTTATCATACAAACATAAAATCGACGTAGAAGAATAATAAAAACATTAACAATTCGAAATTTTGAATTAGACCTCTTAATATCTCGTGTTTTATATATTTTAAAAAATACTTTTGTAATAATTTACCCATATTTGTATACACAGAGAAAACATATTTAACATTTTACTATATAATATATCAAAAGTAGGGTATACTTGAAAATGTTATAAAAATTACTATATCATATATTAAAAATGTCTACATAACTTGAATATAATATTCTGCGCATTCAATAGTTTAATACATTATTTAGTAATTTTTATAGTATTTCCAAGTATATCCTACTTTTGATATATTATATAGTAAATAATTGGATATATACTTTATCCGTATACCAATTAAAGCTAAACAAATAAAACACAAACTTATTGTAACCATCAATTTCAACAAGATTTCTTGAGACAGATGCTTTAATATCCTAAATTGTCAAATTGTTTTATAATTTTTTTTCTCAAAGGGAGCCACAGGCGCGATGGCGATATTGCTGAAAGACGCCGTTGAACCTACTCTGATGCAGAGTATAGAAGGCACACCTGTTTTAGTTCATGGTGGGCCATTTGCAAATATAGCACACGGCTGTTCCTCTATAATCGCGGATGCCATAGCTCTGAAACTAGTCGGACCGGAAGGTATAGTCGTTACCGAGGCTGGATTTGGCTCCGATATCGGGATGGAGAAATTTTTCAACATCAAATGTCGCACGTCTGGTCACAAGCCGAATGCAATTGTGTTGGTGGCGACGATTCGAGCTATTAAAATGCACGGGGGAGGACCTTCAGTGACACCTGGAAAACCATTGCATAAAGATTACGTCGAAGAGAATTTGGATTTGGTAGCAAAAGGTGTTTGCAATTTGCAGAAACACATCAGCAATGGCAACAAATTCGGCGTGCCAGTGATTGTTGCTATCAATGCTCAAACGTGAGTTTTGTTAGGGAATTCAGATCAATCTTATTCATTTTTGATAAAACGAGTACAACTTTACAAACCCGACTGATTAATTTAGTACTTTTTGCATTTCATTTTTATATTACCGATGAATTGTTCAATGCATAAATGAAAATTGTTTGATTGAATAGATGAATAGAATTTGAAAATAATAATTTAAACATAAAATAAGAGTAATTTGAAGAATCGATGATTCGAACGTTAAAGGTCAAGGTGTTATTTAATTAAACGCAAAATGGTCTGGAAGTTTAAACTATAATTACTGGCGCTGAGGGGTAGTAAAAGAAGCATTTATTGTTTTCTTACCGAGCATAATGCAAATGTAGTGAAAGAACTGGATAACCAGACAATTGTTATGTGAATATCACGAGTTGCATGTGATGCGAACGAGACTATAACAATCCAATTCGCGACCTCCGTATGATACACGCTAGAAAATAGTGGCGAGTAACTGCGGTAGTAATAATTATCATAAAGAATAGCGAATTACTGAATCATGATGTTTTATTTGGATTGCACATGTTCAGTCATATTTAATTGTAATAAATAAATAAATTGTTCGTTTCATTCCATTCGCATGGTACATTGCATTTACAATCGTGTTGTCTGTAATGGTGTGTGTGAAATATGAATATCACGTAATATTGCAGTGCTTTCCAAGCCTTTTATGCAATTACTTGCGTTTTCAATTATAGAAAAAGAAGTTTATTTTATACTTCGTGCTTGTATAAGAATAACATCGTATCGTAGGCGAGACATTCCCATGGTATTATCGTATTCATTCTATGAATTATTTGTTTATTAAACGATAATTTGGTCCCATAAATAAGTGGCCATTTTTTGCTGTCATTTATTATATATATTCGGTGCAATTTGCGTTATTTTTTATAGTTATTATATACAGTAGTTTGAGAAATAGTTTTACGATTACAGGTTAAATAAAATAATTTCGTAGTAAAAGAATTAAGTTTTGGGATACCAAAATGTGGAATTAAATAATTTTTTTCTAATACGAGAATTTTGTTTAAGGTAACGACATATTTAAAGTTAAATACATTATACTAATATGAATTCCAAAATAGAAAATGCCACAATTGTTTTTAGATGGAGGCAATGATTTAACATATTTATATTTGTACGCAAATTATTTATTTAGTTTATTAATTTTTTTATTATGACATATTAACAGAAGTGATACTGAAAGAGAATTGAATCTAGTGAAAAATGCAGCAATAACAGCGGGAGCCGAAAGCGCAGTTATATGCAATCACTGGGAAAAAGGAGGAATTGGGGCTTTGGATCTTGCAGATTCTGTTATCAAAGCAGTAGAAAAACCTAGCGATTTTAAATTTTTGTATGAGTTGAATCAAGGAGTCGAAGAGAAGATTAATATTATTGCCAAGGAGATGTATGGCGCTGGTAAAATAGTATTAACTGATAAGGTAATTAAACAATTTCAATATTAATATCAATGTCAATAATCTCATTTTTTAATAAATTAAAAAAAAAGAACATAAAATTAACGGCTAAAAACAATTCTTCATCTTCAAAATTTCAATGTAGATCTGGCAAGTACTGAAACTATGGTTTTTATGCTTAAAAAACCTAATTTGGATCAATCCAAAAAAGTATTTTCTTGTTTAAATATATAATGCAGATTTATTTTTCAATTAAATATTCAAATAAAGTTATTGTAATGATTTTATATAAAACAGTTATTATTTCAGGTGTACACGTTAACACATTAGTAAAACAAGTCATTTATTTATTTGTTAAAGGTGAAAGCAAAAATTTCTCTGTACGAAAAATTTGGTTACGATAAACTTCCTCTTTGTATGGCAAAAACATCAAATTCATTGACAGGGAATTCCAGTATTAAAGGTGCACCAACAGGATTCACTTTAGATATTACAGATATTTTCCTATCAGCAGGAGCTGGATTTATCGTACCAATGGTTGGCGATGTAAGTTCATGAAAATACAAGCAAAATATATAAAATTATCGTTATAACCTTCTAATGAACTTAATTTAAAAAAGAAAATAGAAATTAAGAAATAAAAAACTTATTTAATTTTAATATTCATTATTTATTGATAATAAAATATGCGAAAACCAACTAAAAGTATATATTACATTTCTATTTTATATTTTAAATTTTCTAATTATGTTCAAAATTAAAATCTTAAATTTGAAATATAATTTGAAGACGAAAAATTTTACTATTGTTTTTCTGGTTAACTATTTATTAAAACCAAAACATTATTTAAATTACATAATAATTGAAAATTTAACATTAAATACACAATATTGAACTATTACTTAAGTTTATGCTAATCCTGCTTTTCAGATAATGATGATGCCAGGCTTGTCAATCAGACCAAGTATTTACGACATGGACTGGAACAGCGAGACCAACGAAATAGAAGGGCTGTTTTAAATAGCAAAGAGTAGACTGTAATTGATCTTTACACATGCCAATAAAAGCATTTTGTTGCGCCAAAGCGTCCGAGAAATGTAAATCTAAATACCACTTTATAACAAATTATTCACATTTTATAAAGCTCGTCGGTGAATCTCCGGAGAACATTTTTTCTGTTTCGAGCAGCGAAACGAGGTGTCATAAAGCAAAACGATGCCATAAATGAGGCAGCAGTTTTAAACCTGTGCGCGACCCAGGTAGATGCAACATGACGTGAAACCCAGTCACATCTTTATTAAAGGCCAAGAAAGGAAAAGATTAACTTCATCTCGAAAGTAATACGAGCACGTACGAATGCTTCTGGCGGCATATGTCGTCCTTACATGAACAACGTACGAGCACCGTTCACCGAATCCGACTTCCGCGTATTGTTCACGATGTGGTACACTTCAAAATGCCGCGCTTGCTCGTTACATAAAGCTATTTTGACTTCTTTTTTCATCGCCTTGTTTCGTCCCTTTCCTCCGTTTATTCGGCCATTTTTCTACCTCAAATCAGCGAGGACGATGCGCGTCCTTTGCGAGACAATGGCGACAACATTGACAAACATGGAAATAGAGACGTTGCGGTGGTACCACCAGTTTAGAATGGCATTTATTAGTCCGAGGCGGATAATTCAACGTATTTTTGTTTTCCTCGGCTTTTTATCCGCGATGCCACGTAGACTTCCTCCGTTGATCACGTAAATCGCCTTTTGATGCATACCGCACGATGAATTGTAGATGCATTATAATGGGCATCTGATTGTTGCATTAGTATTACATCTAATGGTATTGGTTTGACTGAGAATAATCAATACATTCGTGCGCACATTTTGTATTAATCAAGCTGTCTAATGAATGCACAATTACTTCAATCTATGAACCAGTTACATCACAGGACTGCGAGTCGAGGAAATTATTTGCTTAAGCTGATGTGTGGGCATTGGTATGCCCGTTTTTTTTTTATAAATCTTTGTGAATGACGTCTCGGGGACAAGCTTGTTGGCTCGCGAATCCTGTTTCAATGATTTTGGAAGGGCAAAGTTACACTGCTAGAAAAAAAGTGTCTTAAATGTAATTTTTTTAAGACACAAAGTGACTTATTTAAGTCACTAGCTGTCTTCATTTAGACACTTTGAGTACTAAACAAAAGATACATTTATTATATATTTGTAGCAGTGTAGACTGAGAAAATAGTTTACAAAAATTTGTTGTTTAAATGGTGTTCGTATTATACGTGGGATATATTTGACGATATTATAAGAATTGCTGTAAAATGTAGTAATTTTTTCCACACTTGATGGTATCTTTAAATTGTGTAGAATTTTTAACGTACGATAGTCATTTTCAAGTGTTTATTGACTATTTATACAGTAATTTTGTGTATATTTGTTTCCGCAGTGTAATTTATTTTGTAGACGTTGAGTTTACGTTTTTTGGATTAGATTTCTTGTTTGTTTTAAATTTAATGTGCATCCATTTTAAAATCATTATATTAACTATGTACACGTACATTAATATAATGTAAAACTAGTCAAGTTTATACTAGACAGGAGGATATTTAACAACGTATTTATTTATTTTTATATCATTTTTATAATATATTATATAAAAATTATATATAATTATTAATAGCCTTTATTTAAATTTAGTAAATGGTATTGCAATAATAATTTTTATTTAAAGATTTTCCATATATATATATATATGTAATTTTATATTTAATTGTTAGTTTTGTAACTTTATGTTTTTAATACACATAGATTGACATATACTATCTATGTATGATAAGCATATGTGTCGGTAAATAATACAAATTTTAAACGATTCTTATTATAACTAATGAAGCTTAATATGAAGTTCAAACTTACTCATTTCAGTATATCGATATATGAAATACAAACGGTATTTAAAAGCTTACTTTAATTGTAGACAAGAAGGAAGCATGAACCCATAGGAATTTAAAATATAAAACATTATTTAAACTCATACTTCGCCGATATCAACACCGAAAATCCATCTATTAATATATACATCTTCCATTTTCAATGAATTTAAAAATATCACTGATAAAATCCACGATTCACTCAAATCATGCATTTTCGTAACTCTGATTCGGAAATCTAAAACTCATTTAATCGTCCGTCAATATCATCCCAATTGCCGCGATTTGTAAATCCCTACGAAAGCGGCGCTCCCTGCGAAGAACCAAACGCGCAACACAAAAATGCGTTCTTTAATTAAACTTTTTGTACCGTCAACAATCATATTCGATTACTTTTAAAGTGGCTCAAAAGAAGGCTAATAATTCTTCTGCATCTCGACAGACAAATAGTTGTGCAAAGCCCCGTACGCGACACGTGATTCGTCCATTCATTATTTTGCATCGCCAGTCGGGCACAAATAATGGAAATGGAAGAAGAGGACGAAAAAGAGTGGGAAGCAATAGTCTTTGAAATTCGTTGCTGAAGTGACTCCCCCTTAGAATCGTGCCAGCAGCGCGGCAGCCAATTCAATCAGAATCATCCGGCGCCAGGATCGCAGCATAATACTCGCGTTGGCGTCCTCGCTCATAATACAGTAGCCACATCGCCGCCTATATCTTCTTTACTTCTCGACTTTTTTCCTTTTGTTCGCCGTCGTCCTTTCTTCTCACTCGTCCTTACATTACCTTTCATCGTGGCATCGCCATCGCGGCTCGTGAATGCCCCGCGTAAAACAAAGAAAGGCATCCGTCAAAAGGCACCGCGCGTGACCCGGCCCCGGCGCCCCCGAACATAGACGAAACTCGTTTGGTCATAGGCGAATTTGAATGCGTTCGTGTGCAATGCCGGACGAGTCCTTTTCTCTCTCTCTCTCTCTCCCTCTTCGTCCTGTCTTTTTTCCTCCTTCCTTATTCTCCTTTTGCCGTTAAATTGTTGGCAAAAAACCAGCAATCACGCAGACTGCAGAAATAATCAGTCGGTTTACGCTAAGTAATGGCATTCAAAATTAGTCCTGGCCGCCGTCAAATTATTGGACTGCGCGGCCCTCCTCTCCGTCCACGAACTTCTGGATCAAATCAAGCCAGATTCGAGCTGCCACGGTAGCGAGACCGCAATTGTGGCTCCCGGCCGATATTAGTTTTAGACGTGCTTCTTCAGTCGTGAAACGTTTAACTAGTTATTACGGTTAGGATCCGTGCAACTCTCGTTTCTTTAATTCTGACGAGAGTGCCGACAAACGCGCAATGCAAGCAAGCGAATGCCTCCGTTCGTATATTCGACGCGATATTGGATTTGAACTTTTCGAGCGATCGTAACGCAATCTGCATAAAAAGGACGCGCCGCTGGCGCCCGCGGTGGCGGCTTTGTCCGCGTTCGCGAGCGACGTTGCGATATCGCGGAAACCGTCGCGGGTTGCGATGAAAACGCGACTGCACTTTTTGCGACGAATCACGAAACCGGGGACAATCGTTCGACGATTAATGGCCGCGAATCAGATAACCCGGAGCGTTGTCGGTGCGGGATTATTAATGTTAAATGGTGTTTGGTAATTAATCAATGTAAAATATCCGCGCGAGGAATAATTAATGAACAATGATTAATCGTGGTGAATGTCGTGGGGACATTCATTAGTAATCGGCATAACTGTATCGGCGTGTGGTTATCAGTGATAGATTAAACGTATGAAAAAGATTGCTCGTGGCGTAAGATACGCATATGGATCCATATCTGTTATGCAATACGAGTCGATTGTAAACTTCAGCCGCGAGACTTTTTATGTATCCGTTTTTGTTTACGTTTGCGATCTTGGTTATGTTTTTGTTTATGTTTACATTTTCGTTTGTGTTTATACTTTTGTTGATGTTTGTAGTTTTGTTTCTGCTTGTGTGTTTATATTTTTGTTAGTTTGTTTACGTTTATACGTTTTTATTTGTGTTTATTTTTATACTTGTTTTCAGTCCTATGTTTAACTTTGCATTTGTATGTGTATTTATAAACGTAAATAACGACATAATAAATGCGACATTAATGGTAGTCATTGAATCAAAGGACAAATGAATGTAATTCTACATTTTTTATTTCACGAGTTCTTTGATTAGAAAAAATAACAATAGATTACGATCAAATTCGACGCATTATTATAATATAAATTTATGGACAAAAGTTGCGATCGTTTTGTTTGTGCATTTCGATTCGTGCGGAATCTTTTTACTTATAAAACTGGAACGCAAAAAGAAAACGAATCGTGGGGGAAAGAAATCGCCGAGAAGTAATTTAATTAAAAATCAGCACAAACTGAAACGCTGATTGAAATGGGTGTCTTCGATGAACAGTCCAGATGGACCATTAATACTTTATAAGGCGTAGGTCGAGGTGTATTGTCCGATCGAAAGTGCTCGGAACCACGAGCATCTATCGTTCGCGCGGAAAAGAAAGAATGAAAGAAAGAAAGAGTCAGAAACGGTCGTAAGAATAATGCGGAATTTATGGCCGGGTGATTAGGAGCACGTCGTATTTTGCTGACTTTTTTGTGTGGCGCGCGGGAAAGCGGACCGCATTCCTGTTCGGGCCCCGGCTGATCCCATCAATTAGCGCATGCGCATGCAAAGGTTTAGTCAGTGACAATTATTATCGGGCATCATTCGCGCGTTTTACGACGTCATTACGATTGCTTCCTCTATTATGATTGAAATTTACCGTTAAAGGGTTGTCGAGTGCGCTGAACCCGCCGCGATATATCTTGATTCGATCATTTTTTCACTTTTCAGATATATTATACGAAGACGCAAAAAATAATAATTGATATTGAAAATGCAAAATGCATTAACCGAGCGTGCATAATCCATTACTGCGAATGAAACTTATCGTACAATACTTTTCGCGGCGATAAAAATATTTTGAATAACGAATATAAACATTGCGAAGGTCATAATACTGTGTTTATTTTGATTCGGTTCTTGTTGATATTTATTGTTTTGTTTTCTTTTGTAATGATTCAATCGAGTGTTTATTTAGACGATATATATTTACAGTTATAATCAAACCTTAACCGTGACTGGTTTTCGTATTTGGCACGCTGGCTTTTTGTTTTTGTAATTTAAATTTGAATCTTGAGTAACAAAAGAACCGTGGAACGGTGGCAGAAAAATAAATAAATGCACTATCGAAATTGTTCAGATACTTCTTTTGAAATAATTCAACGGATTTCGTGAAACACGGAATGCTTTCTAAAACCAACTACCATTTCGTTTATACCTTAACTAGACTTTTTAAATCGAAAAACAATTGATTCCTACTACATATTATTATTATTATATATATAAGTACTCGATCGATTTTGTTTTTGCATTTATTTTGTTTCATTCTGTTAACCCACTTAACAAAAAATATGATGTCCGTTCGCCGGAATCCGAAAAAAAAGCTCACTCTTTTTTCACGGTTTAATATTAATCATCTCATTCATTCACATACAATTTCGAATGACAGTATAGTAAACACACGTCAATTCGAGTGGTAAAAAAACGTTGAAGAACAATCCATTTTTAATAATATCATCATTAATAGTCACATACATGAACGTTACTTAAAAGCAAACACTCGACGTAACGTATTAACAAGTACGTCGTTATTAACCTTGCCCCCCTTTCGCGACAATTTGTGGTTCAACAATTTTCGACCCGAGCATTCATTGACTCATGAATAAATAAAATATATGTAATATATATATATATAATAACGTATATACGTAATCCCGGTTTGCGTCATCCGCGTCGTCTCGAATTCGAATTCAAATCGCGTTTCCATTTTCAGCGCGAGACCAATCGTCGTTGTTAGAATCGCCTCCAGTCTTGGGGCAGGGGGGGGGGGGCGAAATAAACCGAGCCGCCCGTGCGACCGCGGCCAAACG
>JABFQC010004524.1:0-12590 GCA_022817085.1 Psilanteris sp. ZL-2020
TGCCTGAACAGTAACCTATAAAATCCTGACATCTGAAACGAAATAGTCTTATCAGGAACCCTGACAGTTCCTGATATTTAAAATAATATATTAATTTAAATTAAAAAATATTATATATAAAATTGATCAATACCCTAGCAGTGACTGATATTTCTAAACCTAACCCAATCGTGTTATAAATGGAAAAAAAAAGAAAAAAACTATTTTCTTAATTCAGTCTTAGACTTATAAACCGAAGGTCTAGAGTTCGATTCTCGGTGAATATTTATGAATTAAGAAAATAGTTTTTTTCTTTTTTTTATCAATACAAGGTTTATACAAATGTTTTCTATATAACTAAATTTTTATTCCTAGAAATAACCATATTCACATCTTTTATTTTGACAATTGACTGTTGGTTTAAATACAATTCATCCTAGAAAATTTGTCTGCGTGTAGTATGTATTAAGTACTATATAAAAATATCATAATAATAAACTTAAAATGAATGCTTTACTCGATTTTAAAAGTTACTAACTTATTTTATTCTGTTTATGTAAATACTAAGAAAACTAAGTAGTAACTATTACTATTTAAATAATATAATAATACCCCTTGAAATTAACAATTATAAGTTGCATCAATTTCAAACAATAAAATCACACAATTACAGATATAAAAAGACTCAGGAAATTAAAAATGATAGAAATCTATAGAGAATTATAGAATTCAATTCAACGCTGTAAGTATTGGATTAGATTTTTAAAAAATTTACGACAAATTAAAACTTTATGAAATTTGAATCGTTAATAATCGTAATGATACAATATACATTTTTATTTTTTAATCGTAATTAATTATAATACTACAGTAAAAGAACTATTTTGTTATAGTTTTCCTAGTTAATAGTAAATTATTGTAATATTATAATAGAAAGAATATATCACGTATATAATAATTTACTTTATTACATATTTTTAAATCATGATTAACTTACTTAGAATATTACCCTAATAGCACAAGTACATATAAAATACGTAAATTATATGTTACATTTTTTGATTCCGAAAAATGCGTTAAGAGATTTCTTAAACGAAATATAGTATACGCAATGGCATTCAATAAGACTTTTAAGGGGTTTAATTTTACAAGTCGTCGTGGCTTAGCGGTTAGCGTACAGTCTTAACTGTGAGATGCCGGATTCGATTCTCGGATGATATAATTGTTTTTTTTATTTATTTATTTGATACATATTAGAATAGCCGGAATTTTTATTGTATTTTATAATATTTTTACGATTAGAAATTATAATAGAAATCAATTCAAACTCGATTATCGTATTCTATTGTTTTTCATTTCCTGGGCATAGAATGTTATGTACCGAATTATTCAGAATTTAATGTATATTTAATTTAATAATACCCAAGTGAAAACTTTTCTATTCTGTTGGTAATTGTGAACATTCTGTCTTGCAAGTAGCTTGAAATTTTGACTGGAACCATAGTAGAAGTAATAAGGTAATCAGACCTATGCAACTAATATACTCTGCATGTACGACTTAACATCCGAATCCACTAGATGGCTATACTATCGACATGCCCTGTATATAGATATATATGGAAACACGCCTTGTATTATTAGTTTCACGAGCCTGAAAGTGATTCATTCAATTTGCTGCGCAGTGACAAACCAATAGAAAACTATATCTTAAAAGTACAATTTAACATGACGAGAAATTTGTGGGTCCATTCTTTAATTTATTATAAGTACTGTAGATGGTTATACATCTTTATTGAACTAACTACATAATATATTTTCATCTTCATTAACGCAGTATTTGCAGTACTTATAGTAAATTAAAGAACCCAGCCTGTGTTAACGTATATATTTGTCACTCAGAGTACAGGCAGATTTGAGGTATTATGACATGTAAGTAATATTAAACAATAACATATACTGTAACATTCATATAAATTATAAAATTAACATTCATATAATTAAAATTAAATTATATATTCAAATATTTTTAAATAAATAAACGGAATATAAAATCACCGATATACAAATATTAATAAAAATATCAATATGATACATTCATTCTATGACTAGTATTTATTAGTATTTATTTAATATTTATAATTTATTTATTATGTTTTTATGTAAGCTCAGGCCTTTTGAATTTTATATAAAATTCAATGAAATATCTTGAGTTATATATATTCAGGTATTTAATAATTATAACTGTTTGAACATACCGCTCAGCATACGCTTTTGAGATATAGTTTATAATTGGCTGAAAAATTGTTGTAACGTCATCATCATGCGCAATGCTTCACCTTATGATTTCCACTATGACTGGAACATACCCTAATAGCACGTAATAAACCTGTAACATCATAGTAATGTTATTGAAATATTATACAATATACTTTAATATTATAATAACATAAATATTATAGTAACATTACAGTAATATTTAAGAAATATTCTGATAATATTACAAGAATATTAGAATAATATGATAAAAATATTACAACAAAAGTACAGAAATGTTACCAATTCCATTTCCGTGAAAAAAATCATGTGTGTTGTTGAAAATAATAAAAATATCTTGGCATTCCACCATATTTTTGTTTTATGTATATATTTTCTTATGAAAAAAATCCAGATTCAAACAATACTATAACCGAGATTCGAACCAGCATTTCGTGTCTTCGTACCAACGTTGTATGCCAATGTAGTACCAATATTATAAACCAACGACATAACAACATTTTATGCATATAATTTTTTACGTTGTTTAAATAATATATTTATTTTAACACCACATGTATTTAATAATTGGTTACTAATATAAAAAATAATTGTTTTTTATATAATAATTTTATATAATAATTGTATTCGTGATTTTGATGTGAGGAGAAATTGCTATGTTCTCTACTATTTTCTACTATTTTAAATTTATTGCTATTGTATTTTATTATATATTATAATATTTGAGTAATTAATGAACCACATAGAAAAAATGTAAAAAATTATAAACAAAAAACCTAAGGTTTAATAAAGAATATTATTATTATAAATTATAATTTTTTTATTATATATAATTATTTCTTTAAATATATTTTGTTACTTATTTTTACCGCATAATAAGAAACAATAAGTTAGCATCATATATGCAATCAAAAACAGTGCGTATAAATATAAAGAGAAATATTGTCAATCAATTGTCTACTTGCGTATTATACGCACCAAATGTATCTATTAAAATTAATTTGATAAGACATGATAATGAAAGGTCATTTAGTAACGACGGGGGTCCTTCCACGTGGCTTTCCGGTTCCGCGCATGAGATCTTGTACCAACGGCTTCGCCCTAAGTAAACAATGGTTACGCCCTAAATTCACATATTGTTGCCACGTGTACTCAGAGAGAATCCACACGCCTGGCTATTATTGTTATAATGTAACGTAACATGTACGCTCGCAAATCCGATTACGGTTGCGATCTATGAGTTGTGATCTATAAACACCTCAGGTCCTGCGGTGTTATTAAGAACGAGTGATCCATTCAGTTTCGGGACGATCCATGGGACAGTGCATGTACGTCGCACAGAAGTTTTACCGGTAATCGATACTACTTCTGCGTCTCTTGTTACCGGAGAAAAGGTATCGTGGGTATGTGTCTTCGCCGCGTGAATGAAAATGTATCAATAAAAAAGAGCCATAGGGAAACTCCGTTAATTATTGTGGGAGAATTTGAATCAATCCGGTTCTTAAGACAAGTTCTCGTTGAATATTTTTCATAAGCACATAAAAATTATTTTATCACATATAATTACAATATAATTCTTAAACTTAAAAATTCGTGTTTTTTTACCTTTTAAGTTGGTAAATTTAAAGCATAACTGTAACTTATTACTTCTACCTATAATGGTTCAAGGTTATTCACTACACTGAAAAAAAGGTTTAATAACTGTTATGAAATATATTTTTGAACAGGAGCAACCACATATTTGATAATATTTATCACTTTGTGTATAATATGTAAATGGAAATAATAATTGTTATTACATATAAATTATATTTATCATATTTATTAATAGTTTATTACATAAGACATAAAAATAAAACTCCAAGCAATAAATATTATCAAATATGTGGTTGCGCCTATTCAAAAATATATTTCATAACAGTTATCAAATCTTTTTCTCAGTGTATAAACCTAATTTTGATGTACATCTAAATGTACACTGAAAAAAGTAGTTTTGTCTGAAACAGTGAATCTATGAACGGTGAATATAATAGTCGAAATCTATCAATAATGCTGTCATCCTTTAACCTTAAATTGACTTATTCAACAAATTTATTGTCAACGTATGATAATCAGATAGCTTGTTCGTATATATTAACACTTTTGGTGACTAAGTTAGTCAAAGATTGACTAAATGTGACAAACATTTTTTCTGTGTATAATTTTAAATATTTTTAAAAAATAACTCCTATAAGTATCATTCAAATAGTTTTCCAAAATACATTTTTGCAGAACTCTACAGAAAAACATTTTCTACCTCTTTTTATCTTGTTAGAATAAAAATTTATATATAATTTTTATATTACACTTTGTATATACGAGCGTATAGAAATAATTGTGTTGCATCAATATTATACATTTTGTTAACAAAAACATTTTGATTTAGATATATTCATGTTTAAATAGCGAATTTTGTTTTTCAAGTAACAAAATTATTGGTATAGTATTATACAAATATACGTTTCGTTAATCTAACAAATTTTCTTTTCTAACAAAATAGTTGGAATTCATTAATTCGTTCATAATTCATTTTAATAACATATTTTTTAAACTACTTATTAAACTCTATGTGAAAAAAAAATATTATTATATATTTGAAAAAAGTAATAAAACATTAATTTTCTTATACATCTTTTGCCTGGAATAAAAGTACTGTAAAAATTGTTTGTATATTTATTACAATACAAATATTATTTTCATATATACGCCATATTAAGTATATTAACAATATATTAATAATATTTTTTAAATATATAATTTCTCTCAAAAAATGCATAGTTCTTTTGTATTATAAATATTTCTAATTTTTGTTTTATTTTTTAAAATACTGTTAGTATATTTTATTCTGTTTTACTATAATATTTTACTATTATATATACATTTTAATAAATATTTCAACGACTTTCTTATACTTTTTGCTATTACAAGAAGAAAAAAATGTTAAGATGTTAAAAAAAAGAAGTTAAAACTCAGATATTTGCCAGCCGATTCCAGGAAATATTTTTTATAAATTTGTAGAATATAATAATATTGTACACCTAACAAAATATAATAATTGTAACAATTTTGTATAGATGAAACTATATTTATAATCGTATAAATGTTTATTATATCAACATTACCAAAATTATGACAAAAACTTCTTTATCCGTGCATAATGCGGCAGTAATTAGTCGAAAACTGAAAACATACAGAAATTGATTAACGGATCAATACTGTAGGTCAATCTCGACAATCAGTAATCGACCGTCGGCTTTGAAGTTCGAATAGATACTCGTAAATAAATCTAATGTTATGTTCCAGATTAGTCCTCAATTCGTGGCTATGAAACGGTAAATATATTGGCCCTGTAATGAAAATATTATTAATACAACCAGTAGACATTTTTTTGTAAATATAAAAAAAATAAATCTTCATTAACAATAAGAGTAAATATTAGATTAATCATTTGAATTATTAAATATTACAAGACTTAACAATTGCAAGATCATACTGAAACAAATATTTCAAAACCATTCGCTACTGTGGCAAAATGTTAAAATTGTACCGAGGCTCGTATATAATATTGTAGCTACATACGTTGATCTGAACATGTCTTGACAGCATAATCATCAATGGCATGTGAAATTAAGTTTATATTAAAACACCATTTATATAATAATATGTTTACTCTCGTAAAGTGATTGAATCATGATTGCATCCGCCAATATTACTATCAAGTACAATTTTAAAACTTATCTCCGGAATGAGCCGATATTCTACCGGACGTCGGTAATATATATTGATTACTCGCTACAGTCTAAATTTTATGCGAAAATCGGGCTTCTATAGATATATGTGTTTTATTTCTAATAATTGAATTATAACTGCTAATATACAATATTCAATGTTCGTTATATAAAGGAAAATGAAAATACGTATTATAGTCGTTATTGTAATTATTTTTTATTCTTTTTATATTTCTACGGAGATGGAGTATGACACTCCACACTTCTCATACTTTCAATTCAAGTTCAAAAAGGAATTATTAAATAATAATAATTAAACTTATCCAAGATTAAAATATAACTTATTACTCAATAAAGATTTTATCTTTTGATCGGTAATATAAACCATTTATTATACATAAAATGGAATAGAAAGTAGTATAATCATATAAAAATAAGTAAAAATATAGTAATTTATCGAACAATTAAATTTAGTTTGGCCTATACGAGATACATAATGTACAATTTAACTAAAGAATATAAGAAATTTTCACATCCAATTTATCGACATATCATTTTTCTACCGATTGTTCCTTTTTCATGCAGTACGTAGTTTATTAAATGATGCTCTAAATACACGTGTTATATCATACTTTTTGCACGTGGCACGCTACGCGTGGCTCGATGCATTCACTAATAACCAAAAGCAAAACTTGCCATACTATAGTCACTGTTATTTGTTTGCTAACCTAACAGTTATGGTTAATAGTTAACCATTAACTATTATCCACACAGCCAAAATTTATTTGCACATTTTTGACCTATTTGAATTTAGACTATTTATTTCTTTGATTATGAATGCTTTAAAATTTATAAAAATTACCATAGTATGATGAAAAGTGATAAAAAACATTTTGTCGATTATTATATAATATATACCTTACCCTTTGAACTAGATTATCATTTAAACATTTTAAGAAAATTACTTCACCGTCAGCGCCATAAAAGTGCTTGTTATTCTTTTTATATCAGTGATGAGTATTTGGAGATGTATTATGATGCATGTATGCGGTAACAAGGGAGGTTTGACTGCGGTGTTTCCAATTACAGACACCCCTTGATAATATTGATTATACACCCTTCTAACAATACGTACGTGGTACTACGAAGGGTGTGCCGGATAGCTATTTTTCATTATACTCCAAAATAATTACAAACATCAATGAGTCTAAAAAGTCAAAACTAAGTGGTTCCTAAAAACATATCAAGTATTCTAATATACAAAATTTAAAACAAAAAAAAAACTAAATTCGTATTTTGTTTTACATTACATACATTTTACATTCAGAAAAAATTGATACATGGAAAGGAAACTGTGTAACAGGAGTTTTCTATTTTTACATTATATATATAAAGATATTAGTAAAAATTTCTAAAATTTGTTGAAATTGTATCTATTATTTCAAAATACATTAATATAAATGTGTAACACAAATGATATTATACGAGTAAAAGTTTCTAATCTATTTTTTCTTTTTATGTATTGGCATTCGTGTTCGTGATCAGAAATATTATGAGACCCCAACAAAATATTAAATATAAAAACACCGTTTTTACATTATATATTAGCTCCTATGCCATACAACAAAAGGATTACAAGATATCTCTATTAATTTAAATAATTCGATTATTTAATATTCGATTAAATTAAAACACATTCATGATCATAAAACTTTGGATAACATATTTTAATTATATTTTTACAATTTACAACGTCTTGAAATGTTCGTTGACACTATTATTTAAAATAATGTCTTATAAATATACATTAAGCTTATTTTTTATAAATTATATACATTTATAAAATATGTAATACGCAGTCAATTTTGAAATTACGATTTTATAAAATTATAATTAATGAAGATTTTTAAAAACACAGAAACAACTCATAATGAAAAAGTTATAGATATATCTACATAATCAATAAGAAATGTATTACATTAAAATAAGTACGCGTTATATAAAGTTAACATATAAAATTAGCAAAGTAATTTCGAAAGGTTTTCTTTATATATATATTACATTTTATATTATTTATTAATTATATTATTATTACATGTCTAGTTGAAGGATCTGGCAATTTTAGAGAGTTTCAAGCCATGTGAATATTGCAAATAGAAAATGTTCGTATATCATTGCTGAATAATTATTGTTGTATTAAAATATCTGATCTTTTCAGTTGAACTAACTGATTATTTTCAGTTATGGCCTGCTTTACTGAAAATTCAGTTAAATTTACATAATGGATTCTTTTTCCTCTGAGTGTATTATATGAAAATTAGAATTTGTATTCAAGTTTTCTGTTATAATATATAAATTGCCTGAAAGTGGCTGAAATTACCTGATCCTTGAATCAGGGATATCAATATAATACTTTAACATAAATTATTTATTACTAGTAAATAAAGAAATTTGATTATATATTTTTATTCAAATCAATTAAAATTTTAGTAGGTTCGTATTTAGATTATAATTTTGTCAACGAATATTTTAATGAAAAAAATTGTTATCATATTTTTTACTTTTCTATATATTTAGTCATATATATTTATTAATAATATATCTTTTATATAAAATAAAATGGAACATTGTGATGGAAATATTAGAAGTTATTTAAAAATAATATTATAAATAATATTTATAATTTTTAAAATATTAAATACATAAAACAATTTACTAAGAATCAACAAAATTTTATCAATGCGTACATGTTCAATTATCATACTATAAATTATAAAAAACAGGTCCTCAAAATTATGAAAAAATTACTGATAATTTACCATTTCAGTAGGACCAATACAAGTGGCCTAATATTGTCCTAGTAATGGCAACTCTGGTGGCAGTACTATTATATAATTGTAAACCGACGAAGGCCCATTAATGTACCATCGTTGGAGTGATAATACCGGCCCAGTACTATTACTAGTATTCTAACGGTACTGGTTTCCGAACTATTCAGTACTGGTTTTAATCTGGCACATTATTAGTATTATATTAGACTGTATAATACAAAGTGCCATATCGGGCTCAATTCTGGCACTTTACTGGTTGTCAATTTTGACCATGTCTCGTTCAGCTTACATTTGCGGCTATAACTTGGTTGCCATAATCTGGTAACCAGTGCTGTGCCAGAATTGGAACATTTCTTTAACTCTGGCATAGTCCTGCTGAGATGCAATATGTGTAGTGTAAGCTAGAAAATGCTGTAACATCGCTTAGAAAAGGTTAAAGTAACGTTTCGTACACATCAACGTTTACTAAACCGTATAATAATCTTCTATAAGTCACATTATAACATTCTGTATACTTCCGTGTTATATAGATATATCTATCATCTCCAAATAGAACAATTCTACCTCTCATATTTTACAAAATTATTTATAATACTTTAAATTTAAAATAACCATAATTTCATAAATATTAAACTTTTTTTCTAATAATGTTTCAATGTGTAATTTTTGCTTGGTAATTAGTTATACTATAAAAATAAAACGTCAATTTGTATCATTCAAAGGTTTGGTTTAATTAAAATAACAACATAATGTTGCTTGATTTTGAAATAGTAACAGTTAGTGTTGACTTTGTTTTGAGCGATTATTCTTTCTTATTCAACGTTCTGCTGCTGCCGGTTTACGGATGAGCTGGAGAACATCAGGGGCAAAACGATGGACGGGGTCGAAGACAGAGATGGCGAAGAACGAGGAGGGTAGAGGGGATCTCACGTTACCTTCAGTGTGGCTAAATATCAGGTTACCTTCGACCTCATCTTCCTCCTTGCCTCCGCGAGTTTGCCACCATCAGCTTCGTCCGTCTGTCCATTTGTCTCTTGGCCTTCTGCTCCTCTTCCATTTCATCTTCCTCTGCCTTACCTATGCCTGCCATTGCCGTCTCACACAAACGAACAATCCGGAAAAAGAAAAGTCACCGCCCGCTTGACAGACAATGTCTCTGTTCAACAAAATTCTTGTTCACCCTTTATCACCTTATTTTTACTGTACATTTCCTTCAATCAGTCGTTATATTTTTAACTACTAGATATTATTAATTTCGATTTTTGAAGCCTGTCTAAGCATTACTAATAATTATGAAATATCGACAATTTAACACTTCTGTATGTAACTTGAGTGTATGTCCCATACACACTATTTAGACCCATAGGTAGTAATTCTTTTTAATATAAATTTTTTAAATATATTATATAATATTTTTATTATTGTTTGTATATTTATATATATTATATATTTTTGTTTTTGTTTTTCAATAAAGAACGTATTATTTTTAATACATGTATTCATTTATTGTTAACGAAAAAATGTTGCCTATTATATTACTCTATGTAATAATATGTAATAATGTATAAATTGTTTAAGTAATATACACCAAATTATAAATACTATTAACCTATTTCGTATCATATAATTATAATAGTGTATTTATATAATGACTACTATAAAAACTTATTTTAAATTAGCATTATTTAAAGGATAAATTCATGTTTTTCTGCAATTTGAATATTGCAATATTTGAATATGAACGAATTTTCTAAAGAAATTTCTAAAGTAAACACTGGATGTATATACATTACCTTAAGAAATCGAATTATTTTTATTAAAGTAAAGTTTTAAATTAAATATTTTGTTGTCGTTAAAATACAATATTTTTTATCTCTAAAATATCAACAATATCTAAAGAAATGAAATGAAATATTGTTCTATAGTAAAGGTAATATTGTATATAGTATAATTTGTTTACAAAAATATTAATTTTTAATATTTTCTATAATAATTGATATAAACTTTGTTTTTTATTTACTTTATGTTCATAATGATTTCTTATAACTTAGAATTTAGAACATTCTGATGAACAATCAGAATAATTGTGCCCGCAATTTAGCCAAAATGAAAGTATTATTAATTATTATGAAGTATTATATAGTTATTATAAAGCGCTAATATAAATTAGTAATACATTGTTTAAAGAATTATAAAGCAAATTCATTATATATAAAACATTTATCCACTTAAATATTCTGTCACGTTTTATCAAAGCAGATATGATTTCCTTAAAATACATTAAATTAGTTTATAAAATTATAACAGTCCAGTTTTGTACTACTTGAAACATCGTGTTATCTTGAGTTGGTACAGTTATATTTTAAACACTCCCGAGTCAAAATATTCATGATTGTTTCTTGATCATTCTGAGATGTCAAGAAAATGGTCTCGGAAAGCTAAGTAATGAAACACATTTCATCTGTCAATGATCATTTTAAATCTCGTACTTTGAAGTACTTATTGTATCGATTGCCGAATGATGTCAGAATGATCTTGGAACAATCGCTCAAAATTAGCGAAATAATGTTTGTCCACGGATTGCATATAATAAAAATTAGTTACTAGAAATTATTTCTATCTAATATTAAATTATTGCATTTTAAAAAAAGACTGTTGTGCATACATTTTACATTCAAATATATCTACATTATCATGATAAATTTAAATAATAACGATAGTTGTAAGTCGCGAACAAGCAGCAGTAAGTTATTAATAAATTCTAATTTTTATCGTTTAAATTTATCATAATAATGTGGATATATTTGAATCTAAAATGTATGCACAACAGTCTTTTTTAAAATGCAATAATTTAATATTAGATAGAAATAATTTCTAGTAACTAATTTTAATACATATTTTTTATTATATGCAATCCGTGTACAAACATTATTTCGCTAATTTTGAGTGATTGTTCCAAAATCATTCTGACATCATTCGGCAATCGATACAATAAGTACTTCAAAGTACGAGATTTAAAATGATCATTGACAGATGAAATGTGTTTCATTTTTTAGCTTTCCGAGACCATTTTCTTGACATCTCAGAATAATCAAGCTACAACCATGAATATTTTTCTATCAGAATGATTAAATTATAATCAAAAACCGAATGATTATATATAAATATTACTCTTATTTTTTATGATTGTTATTATTATTAATTATTATTATTATTATTAATAATAATATTAGTAGTAGTATCAATATTAAATTAATATATAATATACAAATGTATAAGATAATTAACTGGTAGTCTGTTATAATAAATAAAAATGTTGAAATACATATTTATATAAAATGTGTATGTATAAAAATGAATACCCGAAGATCTTCATGTAACCAAGTCAAATTTTTATTTTGGATGCTCATTTTAACTGTATTTTATAAGTGTTTATTATTATTCTTTAATAAATAAATAAATACGTGTATGATTGTGAGAATAATATTTTAAAAAATTATATTATCAAATTTCATTTACATTATTTCAAAGATATACATAAATTCGTATATATAAATAATTTATTAATATGCAATCGAATATAGAAAAAATATACATTATAGAAGGAATATATAATTGTGGCAATATAATATTGGTATTATACAATTGGCACACGGAGAGACATAATGACTAATTTTTAATTAAATAAATGCCAAAATTTTCCTATAAATATAGGTAGAGTTGACTTAGAATGCAATTT
>JABFQC010004525.1:0-12587 GCA_022817085.1 Psilanteris sp. ZL-2020
AGGTGTCAGTGGCGCATGCAAAATGGAACATTAAATATGAAAACGAAAAAAATGAGAAGCAACGAAAAGTAATTAATGATTTTGTTTTCGCGTTTGAAGAGTCAATGAGAAAGCGCCTGGTAATAAAAAGAAAGAAAAAAAAAACACCAGACAATTGTTGACCGCAACTGCTGAATAAAACAGTAATCCTAATTAAACGGAAAACAGGCCACGTTTAATTGTTCAGACGTGCAATGAAGATTTCCACTAAATGCGAATTGCTTAAGCGTTTTCTTCAACTTACGCGCAAAGCAATTATCATACGCAGACAGTATGAACAATAGGTTATTATGTATGAAAAAAGGCTCTCCTTGTCGAACTTCGGGTGATTTAGTTTATAAAACAATTGTCCACTCGGTGGACGCTTGCATGCGAGCTCGTCGTTATTTGTTCAGTAAAATACGACACATCCTGCTAAGACAATTTAAAAAGTCACGATTATTCACGAGCAGAAGCAATCATTTGAAACGATGCAATAAAGTGATGATATGAGTAAATTTATCACTGGTTGATGTCAGCAATTTTTTTTTCTAATCATCAATACAAATTGCTGATCAGAAGAATAAGATGTATTGGACCAAATGTCGGAGTCTAATTTGTGGGTATCTGAAAATTATTTATTTGTATTAATTTGTTTATTTATATTGTATAATATTTGAGTTAGCTTATTTGGTGATTATTTTGTATTTTTTGTAGTTTGTAGATTTAGTGGATTTCATTTTGATAACTAATTTATTAGATTGATAAAAAGAAAACAAGTTTCGAGCGGAATAAAGTAATGAACTTATTTCGACAGCAGAAAGTAATGATAAGAATAATATTTTAAATAATTATAAAATGTAGTTGTCATTCAAATTTCATTTAATATTTCTGTAAGTTTTCAAGTTAAACGAATCTTTGTTTAAATCATTAACTAATACTTATCGAATTGTTCATTTCGTAATTTTATTCGAAATTGTTTCACATAAATGTTTTAATTTTTAATCTCTGGTATGAATTATAAACTACAATTCATTATAGCAAACAATTTATAAATAATTAATTTACAATAACTATTCTGAGCATGTTTTATTATTTTACAAATTAAGTAATTATTAAATCAATTGAGTTCACATGAAATAATCTAAAATTTCCAAAATCATTTTGTTATTTATGAATATTATATTACATACAACATACAAGATTAACTTTTATTTTAATTTTTTAACTTCATATTTTTTAATATATTTTACGAACATTATTATATAGAATATTAACAACGTCCATAATGAATAAACAAAAATAAGTTTTATTTTATTTTTACTTTGTTTTTAAATTTAAATTTGTTCATTATACGACATTAATATGATATTTGCTCATATTTTAACGTACAAAAAAGTGTGTCTTCAAATAGAAGAAAATAAATAAACAAACAAACAAATTGTCATCACTAATTCGATTAAATCCGAAAAAAAAGCGTGAATGCAAAATAAAAAAAAGAATCCTAATTATACGACCAAAAAGTTTGTCTCTCGACTCGAGAAATCAAAATAACTTGTCGGCAAACAGTCGTGAAACGACCAAAGTTAATACAAACACGAAAACTCTAAGTCGAGAAAGTCAGCTCATCAATATTCACAATTTTTCTCTCCCAAATCCATTCTCACTTTCGACCGTTAACATTTTGCCCCAAAAATCGCAACTAAATCTTGTTCGACCAATTGTCTCGTCATCTCCATAATTCACCAGCGCATTTGCAAACAAAAAGCAGACACACGTCACGTGACCCGATCAGCAATTCCAATTCAAAGACCCATTCAATAGTCCATCTGGAGCATCCTTCGACACGAGTCTTTATCAACGATCAGACACCGTCGAGAAGACCCGATAAGCAATCTCACTTTGAAATCGACGTCGAACCGGAGTCAAATGCTTATCAGTGGCAGCAACCAGAACTGGATCTTCTTATTGGTTATCAACAGTCGAGTAATTAAGTATCGTCGTTTGATTGATAGTCAATTTGACTCGAAAGCGTGGCACTGTTTGGCGAACGAACATCGGCTCGGTTTCATTGAATCAGTCGCTGTTTGTTGCCGAGATGACGTAGTTCGACAATAGATTGCGACAGTGCGAACACGTGACCTGTTCAAGTGTCAACGATGCGTGCAAATTATTGTTAATAGGATAGCAGATAAGGGAGCGTGAGCGCGCGAGAGAGAGAGAGAGATAAATAGAGACAGGTTAAGGGAGACAGATGGAAGGTGGAAGGGGAGGGGGGATACACGCGTCGGTCTCGTGATCCAAAATTATAAATCGTGTGCGTGTTGCATTCTCACTGGGCTCAGGTACCATGTGGCACGTTACGACGAGCCAGCCACTCGTTCCACAATTTGCACTCAGCTGAGTCAGATCGACCAATCATAGGGCAGGTTCGAACTCGCGCCACCAACACCCGACGAGTCGAGAGGCTTTATGAAAGACTGATCATTACCGGCCACCACGTGTGCGGGAAAGCTTCGCCAGGGCCGTACCTAGCACCCCGATAGCCCTTATGTTTTCATTTCCTCTTTCTTGTCATCCGACGCTAGAATTACTTGCAGAATTTCGGTGTAGATCTTGATAACGTCCCAGAGGATATTTGTAGAACCAACACGACGCGGTTGGTATTTCGAGAAATATTGATCAACGTCTGCGTGGTATAATTTTACACGTACGTACAGTGATGAGTTCGATAAACGAAACACGCAACATTCACCTATTCGTATTTAGGCTTTCAAGATTCTTACAAACATTTCGACCAAAGCGTTAGGCTTCTTCTTTAACAATGTTACACCTAAAAATGATTTAAAAATGAAAATCGCAAAACAAATAATTAATATTTTGTAAATTTCATAAAGATATAACGAACCTTAACACGCATTACTTGTATTCAAAGCAGAGCAATTACCAACAAGGAAATCAATCCTGTAATTAAATTGCTCTATGTAATATATATATATATATATATATATATATATATATATATATATATATATGTATAATACTGTTTAGCTTGCCTAATGCATCGCAATTACTGCCACCAATTCAGCGTGCCAGTCCATTGGACGATACTGACTTTGTCGGTACCAACAAAGCCCTGCAATTATCCTGCAACTATCCGAATCATCTGCTCTCCTCGCAATCCAATCTCAGTCCGCGTTGACTATTTTCATTCCGTAAATTGCTTAATTGCAATTACCGGCGCCGAGCGGTTTTTTCTTTTCAGTAATTTCGAAGATACTGTTATTCAACCGACGTTATGCGAGACGCTCGGACTTTGGAGTGGCGTGTTCCCCACAGGACTTTGACATTTCATGGATCTACATAATTTACCATTTTTTATCATTAATCCACGTTTTTTTCGTCGCTTTTTACATTCGCTCCTTGTTCGTCGCCTATCCTCGCTTTCTTGTCGTTTTTATGTCAAAGGTTTAGGCGTACGGGTTTTGGTTGCACGGTTGTTACTGCGCATGCTAATGTAATGCACGGACATATTTTTTATCAACCACTTTGACATATAAATACACACATACATACATTCATAAACACATAAATACATACAGGCACACGCAAAAAATATATATCAGACGGTCTAAATCACCGCCTTTTCAGGATCCGACCGTTCCGTGCATTACATAAACGACGTCTTTATGGTTAATACCAAGAGCCAATCAGGCAAACAAAATAGCAAAGTCGCTCCTTATTTTGATCAGTGGATCAGTCGTCGTTTACCTCCCCAATCATCGTTATTGAGTTACATAATTTTCATATCGAACGAAATCGCATTTTCTCGGTTAAAATCACGCGATCACAGGAATCTCACGAGTCCAATTCCATCAAGCCAGTCAGCTTCTTGCATCCAATCGCACCAAGCAATGATTCACACCGGACAAACCAACGCATAAAAAAGGGGCCATTGTTTTTATCGCCTTTTTCAATTCCGGTTAATCCCGCGATTCAGTCAAACAAGCACTCACAATCTCGGGACAAAATGGCCTCGAAATACACAATTTCACGTCAAATGCACTCGGTCCGTTCGGCGCCCACTCGATACGGCCCTGGCGAGTGCAGTTCAAACTCGGAAAATGACGGGACAAATGATACCTGCAAGAAAAGCGTGAAAAATGAAAGACAACAATTGACCGAGCGATCGACAATGACGCGATTGTTCGTCGGTCCGCGACTGCAATTAAAAACGCAATTAAACCGGGAATATAGTGCACCGAACATTACGCAACGCGGCCCATTTGCATCGGGTTTCATCACGACAAAGCACGGACCGTAACTTTCGTTTCGCGAAATAATTGGATTTAAAATAAATTGACGATGAATCGTAGTTGAAGGAAAAAAAATAATAATAATAATTGGTCACTGTCCAATGCTCGCATAAAACATCGAAAGTCGTGCAAAAATCGTCCGAAAACTGTCCATTTCGTAGCGGGGAAAAAAGTCGTCCCTCGAAGGGAATCAATGACAAGAACAATTGTCCCACGAAGGGACGAGCGATGACAACAGAAAAAAAGGCCGCACGCCGAAGAGGTTATTTTTTTCGGGACGACGGTTGCACCGCGAAAGCGCAGTTCCGATCGTAAATGGATCGAAAGCCAGTCGGCCGGTGTCGCGTCGCGTTCACGGGCAAACGCGCCAACGAACCGGTAGGGAAATCGCGCGGTGTTATATCACGAAAAGGAAAGTGGACGCGGCGAGTTTTCGGCGCGGCGTGACGTCGCGTCGCGCTTTCGTTCGAAGCGTCGCGAAAAGGCAATCGACGTCGGAATGCGAGTGAAAATCGTGAAAAACTGGATCGTTACCTGTGCTGATTCGATGCGGGTTGCTCGTCGGTGTGGCGCGCGTCGCGGAGTTGCAGTTTCGCCGGGTCGGCGAACGAGGCGTTGAAAAACACTGACGAGAATCTCGAACAATCAAAGAGGTGCGCGCGATCCACCGGTTGCCAAAAGCAAAAACCTACGCGTCGATTGATATTCGGTTATAAACTAAGAACTGCGTGACTCTGACGCCGGCAACACGCGAGTTCAGTTTAAATATGATGTTGCTGCTTCGATCAGGCCACCGGCGACCGACCGCAGCGCCACGCGTGGCGCGCAAATTTTGACTTTGATTGTGTGTGCGCGACGATAGTGCGCCGTTTGTCCCGTGGTTGGAGGGTTGGACTCGCGGGGCGAAGATTAAACTTTTTTTTTTTCGTCTATTTTTCAGTTTTGATAAAACGTAAATGATACGTTTGTCGACGACATCTGCGTTCGTAGATGCAATTGCATGGTCCGGGCGAACGCGCATGCCTCGTGGGTTGCTTTCGGGTTTGTTCGATTCCGGGAACTCGGTGCGCGGAAGATCGCGTGATTGTTGAGCGACGGTTTTGATTGGGCTGGTCCGTGGACGGGAGATTTTTGGTCATCTTTTTTCGGTGGGTTAAAAGGGGTTCTAGAGATAGACAGAGAGAGAGAGAGAGAAAAGAGAGAGTTTTTGTTTTTTTACTTGAGTAGTGCGGGAGTGAAGTTCGATTTATAAATTAATTATATAAATGTTATTGTTATGGATATTTTATGTTCAGAGTTTGGATGGGATAGAATAATGAAACGTTTCGTGTTTAAAAAATGGTGGTGGGAGGTTCCGCGAAAGACGTCAGGCAGGTTTCAAGCTAATTACTACTTTTATTATCGAGCGCGTTGATTTCGGCGCGTTTAGTCTCGTGCGGGGATTCTTTTAATGACGAATTTCGTTAATAGGTAATGAAGGTATTGTACTTCTTTGCAACATGTTAAATCTATTATTATCGGTAATATTATTCATTTTATTTCATACAAAATTTGGCTTTAACGGGATTCGTGCAACTTAATTTAGGTTTTCAATGGAATAATTAAGATTCCGTTCAAGGATTGGAACAAAAACTACATACGATAAGATACATTTACGATATCCTAACTATATATTATTTTATGATATCATAAAACCTTTGAAACGTCCGAAGATTATCTCCATTTTTAGTTCTGTTTAATAAGACGTAAATTTATTTATTTATTTATAACATTTAATTGTGTATTTAATTTATTTAATGTAATTTTGCAAAGTATTCGAATAAGTATCAAGAATACTTAAAGCTTTTGTTTTAAAATGTCTAAAAAAGTATTTCTCTGAAACATAAATAATAAATATCTCTAATTCATATCAAAATTTAATTAACAATATTTTTCAAGGAAATTTGAATAAAAAAAGAACTAAGTGAAACATTGTAAATATTTATTAGAGAATTTAATTAAAAGCAATTATAATTAATTAAAATTAAAATTTCAAATTAATAAATTAATTAATTAAATCGATTTAATTTAATTACTTTAGATTAAATGTTAAATGAATTTGAAAAAAGTGTATTTATATTAAACTAAAATTTTTTAGCAAGTAAAATTTGCACTTTTAAGTATTAACAACATTTATATTATGAATTTATTTATTAATATATTTATTCTTTGATTGCAGAAATATATAGTTGGAAAGCAAATTATTTAACTATCGCATGAAGTGAGAAATGTTGAACTTGAAAATTGATAGGAAGTATATTGGTAATTTTTTCATTTATACTTTGCAGACAATATTAGACGACAAAAAATAGAGGTCAATCTATCTATAAAACTTACTGTGTTATAAGACTTCAAATAACATTATCTAACCCTCCCTTAGTTGGTTAATTACTTACTTCTGTCGTTGTTGAACCACAAAGTTACCAATCAACCGACTCTTTTTATAGAAAGCTCAGCTAATAATGCGAAGAACAAAAGATAAGTGAACGAAAATACGAAAGGTGATCGTAGTATATATATATATTTATATAAATATTACATATGAAACGAATTTTCTATGGATCCATAAATACTACACGGATGTCACATTTTGGAGTTTATTACGTGGAATTCACGCAGATGCGACTGTTAGTTGCCTGAGGATATTTTCATAAGAATAAAATATTTGGATATTCGAAGAGTTATTTATCTGCCATCAAATAATATTGATACATTTCATATGCTGAAAAGACTTTCATAAATAATCTACATTTTTTCCTTACTTTCAGTGGACTTGGAGCATCTTTCTTCAATAGCTGTTTGACATCTGAATTTAATCGTATTAATCAAATTAATTTGTTGTAATTCATAAGATTTAATTTTGATTCTGTGTAAAACTTTACTCTGAATTTTTGTATTTATAATTGGTTTCAATAAATCACGTGATATCTATATAGCGTTTTCATTGACGTAAATTACAAATTTAAACACCCTAATTTTTACATTAGAGTTATAAAGAATAAGCGTGTTACAAAGTTACAAAAATAGTAATACTGTTTTATGTATTCACCGAAGAAGAAAAATTGTATATATAAGATATCAAAGTTATTATAAAGTATGATTGCGTTTTAATAACTTTTGATAATCCCGTAAAATGTAAATGTACATCGTGTATTTTTGTAACATTAAAACGACACTCGAATTACCATGCGTAATTATGAAAACATAAATTAGTATAGTATTTCTATTCTTGTATTTTATAATCATAATAAACAAAAATTTACAGTACGCGGTTTTGGAAATATTCCTATTATGGGTATGCCTTGGCAAACACGAAATTTGCTAAATCACCGTTGGCAGGGACAGACAATTTGTTAACGCGCGAGATAAAAAAGGACAACGACAGAACGCCGTTTCTTTTTTCTCCTTATTCCCTGCGTGGAAATATTGTTTTAAGCTATAAAACCGCTTGATTAAGCTTCAAGTTAAATACATTTATTAGGATTAGAAGTTTCTAATAATAGGATTATTGTACATTTTTTAGTAAATGAGCAAAGAAATTACCGAATTTAAGAATTTGTTAATTGTTGCTAAATACCAATAAATATAATAAACAAAGATGAATAAACAATATATTTATATATATATATTCTTAAGTTCATCTCTTAATATAACTATAGATGTAATAATTTATAAATTAAAATAGAACCACTTATTATTTAAGTAAAATAAATTTAATTTTTTTTCAAATTTTATCAAATACTACTTTTTAATAATTATAAAGAGATATTAATTATCATTATTACAAATTTGTGTATATCAAAATCAAGTTTTTTTATTCTCCAATTTACAGAACATAGCATTATTATTGACGCCTTACTTTTACAAAATAAGAAAAATGATTGCCGCTTTATAAATGTGACGGATAATATCGGCCACTATCCAAGAGTAGGTTATAGGGTTATATACTCCATTCTCAAAATAGGTAATGGAACATCGTTTTTCTTCTGTATTCACATAAATATAAATTTCTTTATGTTACTCAAATTTTATTTAATAAAAATTTTTTTTTTTTCGAATAAAAGAATTTTGGCATTTTATAATACTGATTTTTTATTTTTCCAACGCATACGATTCGCTAATTTTAGGTTAATTTATCTCTGGTGTATATATACTGAAAGAAATAATCTTGCAAACTTTACCAGACAATATTGGAAACATCGGATAAAGGAAAAAAATGTAAATAAATACCTGAAAATATTATTTTTATCAGATTGTATGGTAATTTTTATCACATTTATTGAAGTTATAATGTATCATATTTGTTTACATTTCTTTTCCTTTATCCCATGTTTTCAATATATTGTGGTAAAATTTGCAGGATTATTTCTTTCAGTGTAGAAACTCTTGTGTCATCTATTTTAATGAAATAAAAGATAGTTAATATTATAAAGTTTGTAACAAACATAATATATATATATATTAATACGTGTATAAAGATTTTTAAAAAACATATTTGTTTAACAAATAAAACAATCATAATAACATTAAATCAGACAAACAAAAACGTGAATATAGATAATTTAATTCTATTCGAAAGCGCGGATTTACAAATGGTAATTTTAACGTTATATATTTCTCTAATTCAATTTGAACGTAGTATGTTGCGTGCAGCAAATATCGCTCGGTTGCAGTTGATAACGTTTCAGCCCAAGTTATGTAATCATTGTTATTTCATTATGCTAACAAATTGGAAATTTAAAAATTAAAATGAATTTTAAATATTAAAAAAACTTACGTAATTTTACCAAGATTTGAACGCAGTACCTATATGACTGAAAAAATAATAATAAACTTAAAAAACGAAATTCATAAGTTTCAAATCCTTACACAAACTTGCTATACATCGATTTCAATAATACATACAATGACGTCACAATGGAAATATTACATCGAGGCAGTACAAAATTATTTATTTACATAATAAAAATAATATAATAAGCATATAACATTCAACCATTTGTGCAAATAATTGATTTTTGTTCTTGTAAAATTTGCGCATGAAAATGATTGTCAGAAAAGTATTACAAATTTGGATTCAATTCATACAGGGTTCACTCAGTACGAAGTTTTAAAACATTTAAATCGATTTAAAAATACATGTCACGTTCTATGAATATTTATCGTAATAAAATAAGCTCGTAACAGTATACATTAAGATAAATTAAAGTTTAACAACAATTTGCTTAATATTTATGTAATAATAAATTTAAACAATATCATTTTTATTTCGAGGCAAAATCAATTTTGCATATCAAACAACGCCGAACAAGTTTATATAATATTGAAAGCAATTGAATGCTCGGCATATTATACATTATATATATTTTGTAACTATAACTATATCATATAAATTGTTTATTGAATTTGTATACAAATTGGTCGAATAGATATACGAATTGCCTTTTCTATTTATATTTATATATGTATATATATAGGTATACATTATAATTGAGTTAATACTGTTGACAATTTATGAAAATTTAATTAACATTCATCGTGATTTATTACCGCAAATTTAATTAATTTAAAATTGAGATATAACAATGTTTCCGTTTGATTGAATCTGTCTCGTGCAAGTAAGTTCATTTATAAATCGAAGTATTGAATCAGAAAACAAAAAAATTTAATAATAAATCGAACAAAAATATTCGTTAGCTTTTATTTAATATAGTAATAAAATGCAAGCAAAAATATTAATTATTTAATATTTATTTTTCGTTTTGTTTTAATATTACCAGTTCTATATTATTGTTATAACGATTATTAAATTATAAATTTACTGGGATTTAAAAGTTTATGTTACTGAAAACAATATTTTGTACACAAACCGAAATTAATTCGAGGAATTAACCCGATTGTCGGTATATAACAATGCCATCTTATTCGGAAGAATGAATTGTTGAATCGACAATAATAATTAGTATACTTAAAAAACTAATGTAATTAAGTAATTATCAATTGAAGTGATTTGTTAATGCTTTAGTCACAGCGTCAGTTTTTTAATTTGTTATGATATGTTACACTTAGAGATAACCCTTGTAATAACTGCTTAATTAGTTTTTTTCATCACGGAAAATCATTTGCTCGACATTAATTATGAAATCGCGTTTACAATTTTGCTGGCGTTTCTTAAATGATTTACAACTTGTGACAAACTTATATAATATTCATTTCTCACGTGTTTACCCCCCCTCCCCTTCCAAATTCGATATTTTTTCCAGGTGTTTATTTTTACTTTCTAAAAAATTAGGCATTCAATATGAAAACCAATGTATTTGTCGATGACAATTTTATTGTTTTTTTTTTTTTTTTTTTTGAACAAAGGAAAGTTACAGTTTTTGATAGTATTCGATGCAAAAACTTAAGTCTTCGAGATTTGAAATGTTTTTTGGACATAATTCTCCGAAAGACCATCAAAAAACTTCGAACAGAAATTTCCAACGAAAAATCAAAATCGAATTATGATTTCGTTGTATATACTTATTGATGCAATACAATTCAAGTTATCATCGTTTCGTTAAATTCTTATAAATATGAGCGGTTTTCGAATGCGATGTTTCAGTATGAAACGATGAAAAAAAGTACGAAAAGAATTCTAATTATATGCTTGGACTCGTAACAAGAAAATTTGTTACAATTATTTTGTAAATTTAAATGTACCATTTTCGTATACAAAATATAAATAATATATTATAATAATGATAATATTTTTTTTTACAATAATAATAATAAAAAAATAATAAAAATAAAATTAGAATTTTACACGGAGAAAAACATACTAAACCGTATGTTCAGAGCAGCCAAAAAAATCTAAGACATTCTATATAATTCATAAATGGCATTTATTTGAATTAACTATATAAATAACCATTCCAAACATATAAAACCATTGCACATTATCAAATACAGCTATTAGAATACAACAATACGTTTTATAGGTTAATGATCATATATTATTTAATTTAAACGTTAATAATTCTTTAAAATTAAACGTCTTACTTTAAGACACGAATATGATATTTTCTTGATTAGAATAAGACAAGTCCTTAATGAAGACTTGATTCTTATTCTAGAATTTCGTTGACTTAATATTCAAATAAGAATCTTAATTTAAGATTAAGAGTGTCTTAATTTAAGAAGCAAGCGTCTTAATTAAGACATTATGACTTTTATTCTAAAATTTTATCGACTTAATATTAAAATAAGTATCTTAGTTTAAGATATCAACGTCTTGATTAAACTAGGAGTGACTTGATTTAAGACGAAAGTGTCTTAATTATTAGATTTTTACTTTAAGATACTATTAATTACATATATCACTCGTATATAATCCACTGATACATTTATTATCTCCGACAATATATTGTTTTTCAGTGCAGCTGTATTTGAATTATTAATTTAAATATTGTTTAGCTGATGCAGCTACAATTTCTGTTTCTCTTTAATAGGAATTAATAACCATATCCGTATGGCTGCCATATCCAAATTATTTTTTTCCGTGTACAGACCAATTATTTATCATTTTTGTTATAACTAAAAATGTTAGATGTATGTGAGGGACACCTAAGTGTCTCATTTACAGAAGTGAGGTCTCTGATATAAAAAAATTTTAAAATTTATAATTCAAAATAAAAAAATTATTAAAATTATTTTGATATTTGCGTTTCGTTCTGTGACTTGCTCTGAACTCGTCAATAAGGATGAGAGTTTAAATTTTATTAATTGTATAATAAATTATAATTATAAAATATAATAAATAGTAGATAATTTGTCTGTCGAAAATAATACTATAGAATTGATATCATTCACGGACGTTAATTTAAATCCAGAATTAAAATTAATTACTAAATGAAAAATAGAAAATAAAGGTTGAATGTTTTAATTACTATATATACTATTAAAATCCTACGTACATTTATAAATTTAAAATTTTTCAGTTATCCTCACTCATCCCGTTTCCTTTCTAAATAAATGGTGCTATATCACGTGACATTTATACAAAAAAATTGCTATTTTATAAATAACATTTTTATGCGATAAATTATTAATATATAAAATAGTTGATGCATGTGATCTGACTTTCAGAAACTACTCATAACATTAAATTTGAAAAAGTGTTGCGATAAAATTACATAAAACGTCGAAGATAAGCATTTTGTGATTATTCAATAT
>JABFQC010004526.1:0-12582 GCA_022817085.1 Psilanteris sp. ZL-2020
TATTAGTACTTTCGAAGGACCTCAAATATACCTGTATTAGTATCTGAAAAAATGTGCCACCATACAAATAAAATAGAACTTGATCTATTTTTGTATTTTTCAATTTTAATTATTATTTCATGTTACTTAGGTATAAGATCCTATATATACTATATATAATATATTTTTTATTCATACAGTAGATTTTAGAATTTATTGAAACATATGCCCCTTTTTATTATTGTCACTGCAAATTTGTAAACGAAATGTAAAATATATTTCTAAATAATCTCAAAATATATCAATAATATGCATTTACGTTTCAACAAACAAATTTATATGAAATATATTATTGTTACAAAATAATATTTTTTTATATAATATGGACGTGTATCAAAAACTGTTTATTATTATAAATGATACAAAGGTACAAAGTTAATATATTTAAAGAAAATAATTAATAATATAATTAATAATAGTTCTCGTATGAAAATATAAAGTTAAGATTAGAGAGAAATCTTTTCGTTTTCGTAAATGAAAAAAGATGCAAAATATGTTAAAAACCATATCCAACCATAAAACCAAAATTAGTTTTACATCTGTACATATTTACACGAAAGTTCATATAGTAATTATAATACTGTATATATATAGTAACAATACAATATTTTATAGTAACTGATATCTTACCTGTTTGTCAATATTTTGTTTATTACTTATTTTGATTGATAAACATTTTTACCTATGAATATGTATCATCTCTCGAAATTACGAAACCAATTTGTGAATAGTTTTTATAATTATGGATTTGTAATAACGTTTAAAAAAGTTGTTAAATAAGCTGATTCCACGCGTAAAAATGATTATGTTTATTATTACGTAATAATATTTCCCGAAAAATCAATAAATGTCATTATCAAACATATCACTGAAATAAATTAAAATACTTCTGTCTAATAATTACATCTGATACTACTTATTAATTTAAAGATCAGAATAGATAATATAATCAATGTTTAGTATTCAGTATATATGAAATTATTAAAGAAAAAATATAACAAGGTGAAATAACTATCAATGTGAAATTGTTTTTTTTTCTTTATATTATCATATATTTATAACGATTTAAACTAATGCTCGCATTAGGTATATAATTTTTCGCTTTTCAAGAGGACCGTGTCAGAAATTCTTTTCCCTTTTATAATACATGATTATTTCGATTATTTTCTTATATTTATTATTTACTATGTTCGAAAAATTTTATTATACTTACAATAATGCCAATCTTTGTCAGGTTTACTCGCTTGTGTATGATGCGAGATTGGGCTGCGTGGCCTCAATGACATCCACTTCCACCCAGGCATTTGAGCTCTGGTAAGGAAGTAGAGAATACGTTCCTCTGGGGTTTCAAACGTTTTTTCCGAGACTGAACTGTACTCGCAATACGTCCAATCAGGATGTACTTTCCAGTTCTTTCCCTTGAAATGTTCCGTAACTATAAAAATAAAAAAAGTATGTCTGATATAAAATTCCCTTCAAATTGTAATCGCAAAACGATATCATTGAAACCAAATAATACGCCAATTTGTACGCACTCAAATCTGTTGAATGGTGATAATTATCCTAATAAAAATATAACCGTTAACATAACAAATAATATTTCAAGTTTATAAAGTAAAATAAAAAGAATAAAGGCATATATGCCACATATAATCTAACATTATTTTAACTAGTACATATATATGTAATTAACAATTCGTTAAATTAATGTACATAATTTATTTATAATAATAATAATAAATATTTACTTTCTAATCCGGAAAATATTTTTTTCGAAAACTTTCAAATAGTTACCACTTTTGTAGTGTAAACGATTTATTTTATAGTACACAAAGTTTTACATTACTTTTATATGCAGCCTACTATAATCACGATAAACCCAAAAGCACTTCTCCGCCAAATAAAAAGTATTATTTAAATATACGGTAAAATTATAATCTTTACCATTTCCTTTAGAGTGTTTTATCTCTTGCTCGGAACGAAGCTCAAACATGCCGTAACCCTCAGGCAAGGCCAACCCCAGGGAAAAAGGTGTGCCTTGTATAGGCTTGTAAAAATAGTTGTGTCGCCTGATCGTGACCCTCTTCTGAAAGTATTAAACACAAATTCATTTGTATTATTTGAAATTGTTGACAGCAAATTATTTATTACAAGCACAGTGACGTCTGTAAACGAATATTTATATAAAGTTATTAAATAATTGAACAAAACTATTCAACGAAAGAAAGTTATATGTAAATAAAAAGTGAATATTCTATATATGTACGGAATTTTGAAATTTTCAGTATATAATAATACATATTTTGATATAATATTTTATAATTTGTATTTAATTATTGTAGAATTATAAGACCGTTAAATTATAAGATATATCGATAGTTATCTTTAACCAAATATTCTTTTTTTTTGTTTTAATTTTATTTGTTCATAATTTTATAACGAATTAAAACTAACCATATCATCGTAATGTATCTTCACCGCAAAATCCGTCTCTCCTTCCTTTTGTTCGATCATGTCATGCCGCAACTGAAATGAAATATTAGCTCATCATTTATATCATTCAAACATTAAAACTAACCAATATTATTATTGTTATTCTTACGTCTAGAAGAGAATTGTTAAGAGGGTACAAGGGTCCGTCAAACTCGGCAAGCTCAACCTCGGATAAGTCAACGCTAATATATCTAGGCTTTAACGTTTCTTCGTACTACAAAAAACAAGATATAATTTCGTTTTTAATCCATAAACATTTTACAAATTTAGTATAATTTCTTCATCGATGTACTCACCTCGATATTTCCAGGCTACGTTTATCCAAGAGAAAGCAGCATTTAAGAAATCATATGAGAAGTTTTCTTTATTTTTTTATATACACTACTTGAAGTTACATCTAAGACACAACATAACTCTTTTAAGAAAAATTACATCAGAGAATAAAATGGACAAAATGGATTAACAAAATTCTTAGACGTAATTTAATTATAAATCAATTATATATTTAATACTATTGTATTTAAGTTACTACGTAAATGCGATATAATATATAAATTAATTTATAAGTATTAGTTTAAGTCAATTTCAATATTAACTTACTCAATTTATATGCAAGATACTATTGTTTTTATAATAAATAATGAGTTTATAAAAATACTTTAGATGCGGTGGTATGAAGCATAAGGAGGATAACAGAATAACCCACTACAATAAGTTATAAATTTAATTAATAACAAAGAAAACTTTGATGGGAAAATACGAACGCAAGAGATTTATGTTATACTTACCAATGGACGTAAGTCAGGATGGTATAAAACGCGGCCGTTATTATCGACTATGAAAGAGTACCCATTCACGCCCAACTGAAACAATAGTCGCGACAAATTTAAGTGCAATTATACGGCGGATATTAAATTTCAATAGGAAAAAACTTTCATTTTCTTTTCGTTCAATCTACGACTTAATTGATTTAGATTCGTAACTACTCCTAATTTGGATCAAGTGTAGGTCAAATTTTGATCTTCTCAATTTCGTTTATATATTTTCTTTGCAATATTGTACTATACAAATTAATAATGCTGATATACAAACGAAACAGTGGTTCGTAAAAAACATTGATTTTGTGCTGAGTTTGTAATATTGATCGTGCAATTTTAAATACGCGAAATCATTTAAGCATAATATTTTTATCAAATTTATTTCACCTTATATGGAGGTACCAGCTTCTGTATTTGTTCCACTGGAACATCTGTACCAACGACTCCTAACAAGTTCGCAGATTTGACCTAAAATGATACGAAGTAAAGTCAGTGCCAGATATGTCGAGTTTCAGAATTTTAGTATTCTTTTTCATTACATACTGTGTGATTTTGGCGATCTAGTATGGGAACCGTGACAGAAGTCATCAACTGACCCTCATCCTCTGCACCAAATCTTCCACTCTAAAAAAATAATAGTAACGCATACAACTAATTTTGTAAAATATGAATAATGATCGACGTTTGAGATTTACAAATTAAGACTGTATAAATAATTAATTACAAAATGGACTTTGGTTAAAGTATTATTCGGAAAACATTTACTCTTCGGTTTAAGAATTTTATAATTAAATTGAACCAATGAAATAATCATTATACATTTTCATATATTTCATTGTATTATATGAAAATAAATTAAAAAAATTACAATAGAATAGTATAAACGACTTTCGTGTACTTTAAATATTAAAACATGACTTTATATCGTGATCTTTTTATTTCAAAAATAAATATTATGCAAGCTCTTTTATTAGTGCAAATAATTTAATTATTATTAAACATTTTTACATTCATAATTTAATACGTAAAAATTGTACTAACATTGACGAAAGAATTATATAGATTTACATAATTAAATACTCATTAAATATCTACCTTTCCACCTACATAAACGGGGGACCAATGTATCGGATGATCGTGTTGGTACAAAACCATTGGTCTGGCTAAAACTTTAATATATTCAAAAACCTTACTATTAATTTCTTCTTTGTTAGTAATTCGCGCGTAAAACCCTGCAATCACAAAAACAGCATTACATCGTATGTAGTGAAAACTAAACAGGAATTAAAAATGGTTGTTCATTGAAATGTTATTGATAATTATATATTATTCAGTAAAAATACAGTACACTGTGTACAAAGTATGCACCGCGTAATCCCATTTGAATTTTAATTCAAATAAATATACACCCGTTAAATTTCATAATTATTTATGTAAGTTTATAAAGGAGTCGAGAACGTTAAGAATATTTAATCTTTGTACATATTTACGTCTTGTAGACAGTTGACTCAATATTATAACAGAATGCTCGATTTGATCGCTGATTAATTGTTCTTAATACGTTTTGTGTATTGACATTGTAAAATTTAATAATTATTCTTTATACTTTTTAGGTTTACATTTTTAAACGTAAATTATTATTATACGTATTATATATATGTATATATATATTTCGATAATAATTATGAAATACTGTTATTATTTAATTAAATTTTATTTATTATTTTAAATTATATATACCCAAGAACAGTTTTAGCATAAAATACTGTATTTTTACTAAATATAGGATGGAGTATTTAAGAATAAAGATATTACTCTATAATACTATATAATATATCATATATAACTATATTATATACTATACTATTACAAAAATGTATTCAAAACATATATAAATTGTAATTTAATTAACATTTTATGTATGTTCTATATGTAAATTTAGTAATAACTGAAAACATTTTAACAAAAATAAAAAAAATATCATATTTTAATAAAATTCACAACAATCTTTTATATTTTGCCATATTTACACTTATTTGTATGCTTATATTAATATTTAAAAATGTTTGTGTCAGTAAGCATATAATTGATTTATATTTTACGTAATACATATATTCCACTTGTATTCCGCATACATTATTTTTACATGAATAATTTTTGTGCCGGAAAATGCCAGTTTTATTAATATTAAATGCTCAAAATTTGAAGTGTTGTCGAAATGAATGAAAAAAAAGAATAACGTTATCATCATATTTTTCCACAAATCGATGCAAATTGTATGGATATTCAAGGATAATGAAGTTGCAATATACGCTTTTATCATCTGCTTTGTCTCTATTGAATGTACTTGTGTAACCCATTACACGTTCATAAAAACGTATATACTATTTTTGTTTCAAACATAAATACCTTAATACCTTATTAATTGCTTAAATATTTGCACTTTGTGTATGTTAGCTCCCTCCCCTATGCCCGATATAATATATACATTAAATTTATTAGAAATAACTAAACGAACTCTGCATTTTAATTTTTATTTTAATTAAAGATAAATCGAAAAGCATTTATCTTTGAAAGATAATTTTTTTACGTTTTGTAATTTACAATCTATTAAATCTATATTTTATTATTATTACCATTATTCATTCATATACAAAGTATAAAACATTAAATATAAAAGTTACTATATATTTTATAACGAATGCAGGTTAAATTTGTATTTACACTGAGAGCAATTTGGTAGTTAAAATTAGCATGAATAATGGTAATTCGGCATTACGACTGAAAAATTATAATTCTTAACCTGTTTTGTGTTAAAAATGTTGATAAAATATGTTAAAAATGTTACATATAACACAAAAAGTGTTAAAAAATCGCACAAAAAATGTTACAAATTAACACGAAACATGTTAAAAATTATCATTGGTCAGTCGTAATGCTCAATTCACATAATTCGTGATAATTTTTACTATCAAATTTCTCTGAGTGTACAATATATATTTTTATACATTATAACGAGCATTATTATTTATAAATATCAATTACTATATTTTATATTTAGAAATAATTAGTAAAAGCCAAATCGCATCCTTACTATATTTTTCATTTGGTGTAACACATTTATATTGTAATTAAATTGCAGTTGTAAATATCTTGAAACATAATTATAACTATAATTGTAATTACATTATTATTACATACAAACGTATATTATTATATTTTATGAATAATTTTTCAAATATAGAAATTTGTTAAATTTGTCAAGCCAATATTATGACTTTCCTTTATACTTTAATAATATACATCATTTAATAATAATATATTTTTAAAATATGCATATATTATATTCAGTAAGGAGATAATTTTTACTCTACGTAATTAATTTATAGAATGTCAGTTTTAATATCACATAAAACTATGTATGTGAAGTTTCAACAAAAAAAATCAAAATTAATATTTACGATTCATATAAAATAAATACTTTATATAAGTCGTAAATCTGCTTGATTTAATATTTTCAATAAATTCATTAGTCTAATTGTGTAACTGCGTATATACTCTTCAAATTTATTACTATTGTATTAAATATTCATTTTAATGTATTAAAATATTTAATGTAACTTTAGAATAAGTATTTCTATATTCGAACATATTAGGATATGTCGTTCTGTAATTATAAGTAAATATTAGTATCCTCTAAATAGTTAATTACATTTTGAATACATTTTTTAAATCAAAGTTAATGCGCTTCTTGTATTCCGTATCGACAAAAAATTATTGATGTTCCATATCGATTATATCATCAGCATATAAAGTTGAAAAAACCATTTAAAATATTACTGTTTATAAATGGATTTTACTTTCGTATATGATTTTCAATTAATTATAAATTTAATTACAATACCATCTATACAGAATAATTATAATTTTGTCGCAAAATATTTTAAAAAGAATAAGTTTTTTTATACACAAATTTGTTATATTTTCAATTAATATATTCTTTATTTGTTTAAAATTTGTTATCAATGAAATCTCGCGACCCAATCTCGTTATTATTATTACAAATCGGACCCTTAACAGTCGCCAAAATGTTATTTACACAAAAATTATTCACATACATTTTTATCAGAAGAATTGAATAACAAAGGGTTTCAATTTGCTATTCAATATAAGCAAATTGCCCGCAGGTTCGCACAAAAACGCAAGGTCTTTTTATAAAAAAAATACTTGTTCAAAATATGAAACTTTTATTTGAACCACTCCCGCTACATACCTTACAAGCTATTAACCCATCTCGCACACACGGAATAATAATAAAAATAATAATAAACAAAAAAAGAAGCTCCCCAAACGTTTACCGTCGTTTTACGTTCGTCTTTTTGTATCTTTCGCGTCGAAATATCTTCGTCGCGTCTCAAGAATACGCCGAAAGCAAAACCATAAAAAGCCAATCGTTTAATTCAGTGTCCGCAAAAATAAAGCAACCACGTCGGAAACTTACCTTTGTTATTGCAGGCCATGTTATAAAGGTCCGGACTCTTGTCTCCGCCAACGAGATAGACGAATAAACGAACCGGCATGTGCGGTGAATTGTACTTCTTGACCAATTCAATGGAGGGTCCCTCTGTCTTCGATGTGATCAGCATGATTGCTTGATTGCACTGGCTGCCGTGACCCGTTTTGTTGTACTTGTTAAGAATTTCGAACGCAACGCTCAGTGCGGCCGATACGTTCGTCGGTGTATCCGGCTTTTCGACCGAGCTCAAACTATCCTTCAGCTCTTTGATGTTCTGCGGGAACGCAGGCACGAGGCTGTCTTTGAAGCACGACACCGTCTCCTCCGCGCTCTCCGCGTAATGATACACATTCACGTAATCATCCGGTCCCAAGCTGTCCAGCACCGTTCGCGTCGTGGCGACCGTCAAGTCACGGATTTTGCCCGTCGACGTCAAAGACACCGCATCCACCAAAATTGCCAGATCCTTCGGACTAGTCGCGCTGCTCACGAACCAGTCCGAGAGACGGAAGTCGTACACGTCCCGGACGTGGTCCAGTGGCTTGTTCGGGCCCGAACTCGTATCGATCGGAGGCCAGGATATACCTGATCAACATTCATTGTCTTTTGTTAGCGAGCATTAAACGGTCGATGCGTATTTTAAATGCAACCGTTTTTAGTGCCATATGGGCACGCGGGAAGAAATTCGGTTGAAAATTAACGCGGGTTTAGTACACTGGGAAACAATTACTTCGTAAGATCTACTGAAACGTTCAGTTCAACCAGGATCATAACCGTCAAATTCTGTTAAATTGACCGTGAGAATCAGTTTTTGTTAAAATAAGTATAATTTTAAGTTGTGACGCGGCCGAAACTGACATTTTTGACTGAAACGATTGAAAAGTTCAGTGAAATTGACTGAATTTGTTGATTCAAGTATCATAATTGGCTGCCATATTCTATCAAAGTATCTAATCTTTTCAGTTGGACTAACTGATTATTTTCAGTTATGACATACCTTACTGAAAACTCAGTTAAATCTACTGAATATAATATTTCTTCTCTGAGTGTAAATGTAGAACTATAATTTAATTATATTTTTTGAACTTGGACGAGCAGTATTTTTAGACGAATTCTCTTCTGCGTGCACTGAAAAAATTATCTTACAAATTTTACAAAACTACCAAATGATATGATAAATTATGGTTAGAAATTTCTAAAAATATGTGAAATTTTATCAAACAATTAATAAAAACAATTATATCGTCTAATATTTATATACATTTTCGCTCACTTTTCCTACTGTTATTATCTAGTTTGGTCAAATTTGTAAGACTATGTTTTTTAGGGTATATTGGTATTAATTGCTGTATAGTAATTATGACGTATGATAAATATTCTATAAATATAACTGAGTTTTGCAAACAATCAAATCGCGTGTCCGTTTCGTACGCATTCAAACTCTTTTACGCATAATCATTATCAAAGTATTATTAATGAACGCGTTTAATTTGTTTAAAGGTTCGTGCCCAATAAAATAAAAAAAACTCGATCCTATGATAAATAATTACATACGAACTTTTCTGTGCTTGGTAATACGGTAATAAAGCAAACTTGTAAACTCTGAAAATCCATATTACATTACATACATGGAATTATAAAAATGTTACCTGTGTATTACACTATCAGTACATGCAATTTACAGTAAAACAAATGTAAACATGAGATACCCGCATTTTATGTCTTAAAAGCAATTAGTATTATGGAGTAAAAGGTATGGTTTTTATTTCACTTTTACAACCTTTATTTTAGTATTAAGTCTCAGTATTCAAAATAATAAAACAACATATGTAATTCAATTCATGTTTATCCCGCGAAACAATTATAATGAGATTAAATTGATTTTTAATATATATATTATATAGAATATATATAACTTACAATATATATATATATATGTATTGGTAAATACATATTGTATAATTATAGATGTTAAGAATAGTTCAAAAAGAAGTATCATAAATGTGTCATAATTTAAGAAGCTAATTTCTTAATGTCATTTCCAAAAGATTCTTAATATAACTGGTCGCTTTAACTATAGTTTTTTTTAATTTTTTTTAATTTTCTGCCTGGGTATATCTTAAAATAAGACATGTTTGTTTTAAATTACGGCACTTACATGATACTAGTTTTTGTAGACAATATAAATATAAATCAGAAAAAAATTTAAATACATATACATTATCAAAAGCATAAAGTATGTTACGGTTTTGTTACAGAATATATAAATTTAATAAGAATACTTGAAATATTATGAGTATTTATTAGTACATAAATATTGATATAACGTAAAATTCTTAAAATATTATTTCAATTAAATTAGTCTTTTCTAATTTTATTAAACAAAAAAATTAAATTCTCTTTAAATTCGAATATGACTTTATAATATAAATATAAATTTATTAATAATTATCTGGTTTTCTGCCATGTTACATTTTCACAATACATATTTAACTTACGTATAATTATTGTCGCAAAATTTAAGCATATTAACAGCAATTTATAAACGATGAGAAAACTCTTTATAATATTTAACGTTAACTTTGCAATAAAGCTACATGCTATATATATTTCGGAGTAATTTATATGCTGAATAACTTATATATATATATACTTTATATATAAAAGAAATTAAATTAATTTCACTTGGAACTTTTAACAAGAATAAATGAACTAGTAAACGTCTTATTTGTCTTTATACGATGACGAAAAGTGTTCAAATAACGTTGGATGTTTTTAAGACGTTCATTGTGTACATAGATTTACTTGTTTATTCGTACCTGGAAAACGACGGAGAAATCCGGACGTGGCGCCATAATATTGCCATGAAAGGGAGGGATCGCTTTGATAGTTGTTTACGAAAAGTGGATCGAGATATTCGCTCCATTGTAAACCGGATGATATGTCACTATCTGTAATATAAAAATCAAAATGCGGTTTAAATTTTGATTACCGTTTCGATACACGAGCGTCAAATTTGTCAGCCTGGAAGCTACGTTAAGTACATAATTTGCATAAAAAATTGTTGCTAATTAATTACGTTTAAATTCACTAATTATTTAAAATTAAGCATTCTAACAAAAGCAGCTATCGGTATATAAATATATATATTCCTTATATATACGATAGTTTGAATAGTTCGCATTATGTCATCTTGTATCAATTGAAAGAACACACGTTTCCGTGAAATTAGTCAAGCTATAATGAAACATTACATTAATGCGTGTATCAAATGTGAATATGTCACATTACAATATATATCAATAAGCTTTACACTTCACGTATCCCTGACCTTTGTGGAAGCGGAAGTCTAGCACACATGCACACATACACATGTATATAAATTTATATATATATATATATATATATATTCAAACGCATATATGGACCAGTGAAATTGACAATTACCCGTGTCCTGAATTCCCGGCGGTAATAGTACTGCCGACAAGCTGACATTGACCGCCAGGTGATCGAAGTGTCGATTGCCCGTGAGAAGCATCTCTCTGGCGCCGGGAGCCACTTTTCCGTCATCCGTGAACAGATTAAGCCTGTTGGAAGCATAATATTTGGAAAACCCGTTGCTTTCGCGTGGAGAAGACTGGGCTACTTGCTCTGCGCTATCCATCAACCTCTGCAACAATTTTTTAAAATTTATTTAATGATTTTTGGAATATCATTTGAATGCGTTTCAGTTAAATTGACATAATAAGGTACAAAAATGTATTATTTGTAATGTTTTTAAACTTAAATTTCTTCTTTAGATTACTAATAAATAATAATAATAATATGAATAAAATACTGATATACTATATAACTATTTATTCTTATAGTTATACAGAATTTCAAATTCGCGATTCAAATAAATGAGTTGACATAAGTATGTGTTGTATACTTATATATATATACATAACTTATAGACAAAACAATAAAAAGCTATCAAAATTAATATTTATGCATTTGTTAGAATATACGTATATATAATTATATTTGCGTATCGTCTATATAGATACGAATATATATAACAGCTGTTTTGTTTTACAAAAGCATATATGTCACATACGTGAGACATAGACATAAAATTTATACGCGCGGTAAATATACTGGATATTATGTAATACCCAGTTCACTATCAGTTTAATTTGAAAAGCGTTAAACGTATGCTGTTCACACACATATAACGCATGTAACTTTTACTCGAAGCACATTATATCGAATCTTAGAAATTATATACCTTTGGATTTTATTAATTTATATTTAAATGTGCCCCATTTGAGTATGTATATAATTTATCATATTTATGCAACAAAACGTTGCTCGTAAGAAATACATAGAAAACATATCTTACCATAACTGCATTCATTTTGAAATCCATCATGTTCTTAACTTCGGCTGCCATTTCTCTTACTATCATTAAACCGTCCTTCCTGGCAACAATAGGAGACGCGTTCCTATATTTCTGCACAAAAAACATAATTCAGTCAACAAATGAAAACAACATATGCTAAAAGATAATACGTAAAATGCACTCTATTTTACGGTTTGCGTTTGAAGTACCCCTAGTAGAAATTTCAATCGGGCAGAAATATGGCCCCGATGTGGCAGTTTTGTTCCCATATAGGGAACTTCTCAGGAAACCCGATCATGGCCAATAGGTGCATGTAACGCATGGGTATGATA
>JABFQC010004527.1:0-12581 GCA_022817085.1 Psilanteris sp. ZL-2020
ATATAATAACTTGTGGACAAGTGTGCAAATATAGTAATTTATATAACAGAAATAAAGTAAATTCAATCAATATATTATTATTTTCGACTATTTTATATGATAAAATTCACTGTATTTGTACACTTGTCCCCAAGTTATTATATAAATAGTAACTTTTATTATATTTTTTTTCTCAGTGTATTTCTTAAACATAATACATGTAATGATAGAAATGATACAAAAGAATAATATGAAGTATAATATTAATGTAAACAAATATTTATAAATTCTAGAAAAAGAAAACAAAACAGCATACTATTACATTTGAAATAAGCATATTTTAATTATAAAAAAGTATATGTAACTAACAATATGTCATATTATTTATATTACAGATATGAAAACATTTTTATTCATAAAAACGAAGAAAAAACATTAACACTAAAATAAAGAAATATTCTTGTAATAATTTTATATTTTATTAAAATAATAATTAAACAATTTGTAACAAATTAGATACTAACATTTGAAAATAGACCCTTTAGGGAATGTATTTTCAAATATAACCTGTTCTTGTAAATATATAATTATACGGCTTATAAAGCACCTTTACGTTCTGTAACTTTAAACCATTTCACTAACTATATGGCACAAATGAACGATTTAATATTCAATTTTTTTATATTACAAGTAATACGTAATGTATGTAATTCTGTTTGAAAAATGCAATAAGATTATTTAGCAAATTATTATTAATAATTACTATATTTTTCATTGAATGCTTTGTATTAAGGCCAAATTTATGCAATATATATTTGTCAACAAATTAAGTTATTTATTGTAAATAGTAAAAATTACTGTTAAAATGCCACTTGCACCAAAGCTTTTATCGCTTCAATCGTGTCGACTAGAGTACAAGCACGGCGTTATTATACACTACATATTTTAACGGATTAAGAAATATGCATGTCGTGTAAACGTATACTTTAGTTTTACTATACCGCTTACTATTATCGTTATATATACATTGAATATATATAATATATATATTTCACAAACAAATCGTTCATTACATATTTTAAAGATTTTCGGTTTTAATCAATTTATATTTTTTTATTATATACATCATTAGTCGTAAGTTTTACGAAAATTTCAATTGCACAATTGAATTAGTACTGCATTCATTTAAAAAACTACATTTTGCCAAAAATAGACCTTTTCAAAAATGTATTAATACAATTTTTGATAAATATTTATTAATATTATTTTGAAACTTTGAACTCCACAGCATTGCAAAAAGAAAATCATAAAAACGTCTTAATTTAAGACGTCGGTGTGTTAATACAGTACACAAGACAACTCTTGTCTTAACTAAGACACATATATCACGTTATTTTAGTAATGAGGATCTTTATTAGAATTAATAAAACCTTTTTAATAATTACAAACGAACCTTTGAACCTTTGGACCTCTTCTTTGTAGGAGAGAATTAAATTTAATCAAAAGTTAATTGCAATTAATTAATTTGCAATTGGTTTTTCGTAAGTTTACATATATATTTGATTATCGCTATAATATTTACAAAACTTTTTTAGATTCAATGTTATTAATATATAAATACAAAGTTATATACAATTTTTTTTCATTACGCATGTGGAAGCATGATTTCTGACTAACAAAATCACTACTAATTTACTTTAATGAAATTAATTGAAACAGATTTAACAAATATTTTTGTCAAGTTATATAACTAATAATTGTTTTACTTATCTTCATACTTATTGGTTCAATTTTCATAGATACAATACTTTTTACATTTGTAAAATATAAATTAATATATGAATTTAACATATTACTTGTAACACAATGCAAAATATATAAAGTAGTATATATTAATACTTCTTAATTGTGCTGTATATTTTTAATATAAAATGTGACAATACAACACCATAAATATAATTTACAACAAATTATAAAGTCAAATAATGTAAAAAGAAAATAGTAATTTGAAAATTGAAACATTTTTAAATAACCGTATTCATAAAACAAAGAATTAGCTACAATAATTGTAAATGCTATACAAAATATAGCTCACACAACTTTCTACGTGTAAAATACATTTTCACACAATCGTCATCGCTATCGCAAAAGAATATTCAATCAGGAACATTGATGTCAATTCAACGAATCGTCGAAAGTTACGCTATCCGATTCCTTCTCTGCAACAGCAAGCCAATCATGTTTTATGAGATCAGCACCTTTTTCAGCAATCATAATAACAGGAGCATTGGTATTTCCACTACTAATTGTAGGCATAATAGACGCATCTATAACCCTTAAACCATTCACGCCATATACCCTTAGTCTAGGATCAACCACAGCATCTTGGTCTGAACTAGGACCCATCTTTGCCGTTCCTACAGGATGATAAATAGTCATTGTGATATGTCTAATATGACACTCCCAGTATTTATCAGATCCAAACTTGAAATGCTTACACCCAGGAATTTTAGTTCTATGCAATCTGGATCCAAATTGTTTGAACACCTTTGCTTCATTGATTTCTACTGCCATTTTAGCACCTTCAACCAAAATTTCCATGTCATGAGGATCCGAAAAGTAATTAGGATCTATTTTTGGGCTTTGGAATGGGTTTGAACTTTTAAGTCTAACTGTTCCTCTTGATCTGGGCCGCAATAAAAGTGGCATTATAGTCCAAGCATCTTTATTAGCTATTGGACGAAAGACAGTATTGTAAACCTCATCTGTTATTCCCAAGACTTTTCTGATTTGGATACCATTATCAGAACTAATTGAAGCGGGAGCCATGTGAAATTGGACATCCGGATACGTGCCTGTTATGTTGGCATACTTCGTGTTCACGAAAGCATAACCCTCCACGCCACCCAAGGTAGTCATAGGTCCTCTTCCATTGGCCACATAGTGCATTGTCATTGGAGTAGCTTGAAACCTATCTTGAACAATAGCGACTGGTTTATCAATTAAGAATGTTAATCCTCCCATTCCAACATGATCTTGTAAATTATCTCCCACTCGCAAATCTTGAAGAACAGGAATGCCAATCTTTTTGAGATGATCCTTTGGTCCTATCCCAGATAGCATTAGAATTTGTGGAGTATTTATGGCTCCTGCTGACAAAATAACTTCTTTCTTTGCTCGCACAAATTGTTTTCTTCCATCTCGGTAGAATTCAACCCCCGATGTTTTCATTGTTATAGGGTTAATGGCCACTTTAGTGACATGAGAATTTAATGCCGTATGCAAGTTTCTTCGCAAACGAACTGGTCGTAGAAAGGCTTTTGCTGTGGAACATCTAGTTCCTCTTCTTATTGTTCCCTGAGCTATCATGAATCCTGTTTGATATTCTCCATTGATGTCACGGTTCTCGTAACCAAATTCTACTCCCGCTTGAACAAATGCAACGACTAGAGGAGTTTTCCATGGAGACTCCTGAACAGTTAAATATCCCCCTGTGCTATGATAACGACTTTTTTGTAAATAAGGATTTCGGTTATCTTCGGATTTTTTGAAATAATATAGAGCCTGATCATATCCCCAGCCAGAATTTCCTAATGATTCCCAGTAATCATAGTCATGTCGATTGCCACGAACGTATAACATATAGTTTAATACACTTGAACCTCCTAGAACTTTTCCTCTTGGCCAATTACATCTGTAAAAATTAAAATAATTATTATATAATCTTTTATCTTTTTGATATTATTGGAGAAAATAAAAAATAAAATATAAATTTATAATAAAATTAATAAATAATACGAATAAATTACTAACAAATCAATAATACAATGAAATCTATAAATTTTTATAAAAGGACATTCAACTCTCGCTTCATACAATAACACATGAAAACGATTTCTCGCGTGCACATAAAATTGTTAAGCTAAATATATCACAAAAAACTGTGATATCGTTTGATATTTATTATTTTTTATAATATTTATAATACATTCTACGCTGTCATTGATATGAAGTCAACTTTGTAATAAAACGCTGCGTTTTTTATTTAATGACAGACGTCGATGATCCAATGACGGATAATATTGATTCAATTACTAGAATATTAAAACAATAATATCTTGTCATTAGATCAAGAATTGAGTACTCTATTAAACCTGGATGTTCATTCAGTGGCATTTTGTTCCTCGGTGTATATTATACGTAATGTACTTAAATATATATGATTTTTTTTAATATTATTTTCACATTATATTTATATTGTAAATTACTCATGTTAATATTTATCATTAAATTTATAGGATGATTTTTTTTGAAACTCTTAAATCAAAATCTTTAAAACGGATTAATAAAGAACGCAGTAAATCTGATCTCTTAACATAAACATTATTATTTAAATTATAAGTTTATATCTTTTTCTAATTTAAGCCATAAGTTTACATTTCAATTTTAAATCAATTATTTCTAAAAACGCAAGTAAAAATGCTATTCATTATATATACATTATTTTTATAAGCATTTACGTCGTTTAATGTTTCTCAATATTTATTTTAAATTTAACAAGACTTTATTTCATATATAATTAAATTTAATTTTACTCGATGCGATTCTAGCCTTACGACCTTCGCCACAGGCTTGCTCCCAAAACCCCTTCGTTATAACAACTTTACGTGCACTTGTGAGATAAAATGTCGTGTGTAACACGAGTAAGGGATTTCGCTTATGTGAAGTTGGTTTCACTATTCTCACAAACGTTTCAAGATTTTAACTCGTGTAAAATGCTTTTTATATCTTTTTGTGTTCAAAACACTATGTTCTTGAAATAAATAATAGTATTTAATTGATAGCGATATTAGAATATTTCTAATTAAATTCAGGAAAATTTTATACAAAATAACTTGTTTAATTTTGTATTATATTTTGAATAGAAATGAACCTTAAAATGAAAAAATACAATGAAAGTGAAACAGTGTAAAATATAATTAAAATTTGACTGTAAAACAATTGTTCTTTTCTTTATTTATATAATAAAATTTCAATTATATGTTTTTTCATGTAAATATCCCCCATCCTCATATTTACCTCTAATTAGTGTTAACTTTACATATAAATACACACAAAAAAATAATATAAAAAATAAATTACTATACTTTCTGGCGTTCAAATGATACCTTGAAGAATATTTAGAAAATTACTATACCATTAAAACAATATTTATTATATGATATAGCAAAAATGTGTGAAAATTCCTTCACGGAAAAAAATGTTTATTTAACATTTAAAACACTGTTAATACTTTTATTTAGACATAAGAACTTTATGAAGTTAAAATAACATCTATAAATGTGGAATCCAAACGCATATTAATGTTAAGTCTTAGAAACGGACTTTAATGATTTCATGAACTATCAAATGTGTTCGCACATTATAGGTTAAGTTAAGCATTTTAATAAAGAATCAGGAAGAATGTTTTAAATTTTTCTTTTTAGTTTTGAAATTTTTATTTCATGTCGAACCGTATTATTGATTAATATATATTATTTTTGTAACACAATTATTAATAATAAGTATATCTTTAGAAATTTTCTGTGTAACACCGCATCATTTTGATTTTGATTCAACATGTGAATACTTTAATTCAAAATTTAAGCCGTAGCATTGACTTTACTGTAAATATAACATTTGCAGGTTAATTATTACAGGCTTAAGGTGGTTCTTCAATCGGTTTTGACAGATATTGCAGATTTCGTTATATTTTCGTTAATTTATATAATATGTTTATTTTTCGTGCATAACCACATTTTCTCATTTCAGTAGAATTTATTTAATGTTAAGAAAATCAATTTAACATAATATTAAAAACGTAAATAGAAAATTCATTTTTGAGGTGATAAAAAAACGAATTTACTAATTACGTCAAGAATATCAATTGAAATTTTACATTTATTATAGAAAAATAATTTCCTATCAGCAAAAAATGTGGGCAAATTCTTGCATTTTATTAAAAAGCAAAATTTGATACTGCAATAAAAGAAAACACTATTCCGTTACATTAGACTTGAAGAACCCCCTTAATATAGAATCAAATACTAAAAATGTTGTTTTAAACTGTACATTTTTTCCTTTTTTTATTATACTATATAACAAAATGTACTATATAAGTAAAAAAACCAATACCAGAAGGTATAATAATTTATACTGTAACTTTTTTCTTAATGTACAATATTTTCTAACAATATAATTGACCAAACAAAATTAATTGTTTATTATTTATTAAACCGTAAAAATTTTATACGCTTTATTGCCAAAGTTGAATATTAATGAACAAACTATACACGTATATGTCTTTATAAACGTTTTTCTAAACTTAAATTCTCTCTTTTCACTGTTTATCTTATTCCTTATTACGTTGAAGCGTTTAATCACTGTATTTAAACCAGAGAAAACGCCAGTTATGCAATAAAACATATTGATTCCCATTTGTACAATAATAATCATGTAAAATAATCAGTATCGTTTAAAGAGCGCAAACAAATTCCATCGTCAGAAAGTGTAAGTGAAAAGTTAGTCCGTTGTAATAACGTTTGATGGTTGGCAGTCGATAACCACATCCATAAACAAACGATACAAACCTAGCGCCATTCATAGCCAAACACGCTTTTCCGGTTGGCTCAGTCTTATATTTCCAGTCTAGTTTCGATAATTGTAGATATGCTGCTAAAGAAGGAACATCCGTGATTTCGTTTTCATCCGGTCCAGCTTCTAATAGTAAAATATTCCAAGATGATATTTCAGATAATCGATTTGCGACCACGGCTCCGGCCGAGCCGCCGCCGATTACGACAAAGTCATACTCCGCTTTTAATGGATATTGATTGATCAGACGGCTCTCGGGATCGAGCTGATCGTAATGATAGTACGAGAGACCGGCTATTAACAAAGGTATAAGCCATAAACTCGTACCCACTAATCCGATAGCTCCCTTCAAAGCCGACGTAACAACTATCGTGCTAAGCATCGTTTCTTTTTTAATCGACGAGCCTCATTTCACTGCTTGTCATGTCTCGCGGACACGCGTAAACCGGATCGTATTTTCACGAGCTTCTGTTTGTTGACTTGCGTTTGATCTCCTTTTTCGTCACCAGACTGGTTCCCGATGCCAGGATCGCAAATCTGGTGGCCTTAATCGTAAACTATTTAGACCTCGGTCACGGTTCAGGTTATGCATTGTCAGACCGAAAGATTCATAAAGACAGACGCACGTGAGAAACATTTTTTCTGAAACTAATTGTTGCTTCGTTAGTGTTGCTTCATTGTGAATTGCTTATTTATTTTACAAACTCAACTGTCATTTAAATTTAATTACACGCGGCTTTCTTGTAACGTTAGTCCACATATAAACAAAATCTACGATCATTTTTCTGCTTAGCAAAAGACGCGATTCATCCTTAATAATGTTTGCAAAGATCTTTTCAGTATTTCTGTATATTTTAACAACGAATTATTTGTTTCATTTTAACACACATTTTATATATTAAACATTTTTTTTATTAATAAGGATACTATACTGAGAAAAATTTCTATTAAAAATTACTCTGCCAAAACAGTATTCTGATGCGATGTTTGTCAACACGTAAAAATGACCCCTAAATATCGTAAACATTACTTCGATTTCCCTGTATTTTTACTGTACTTTAACGGTAATCATTCTTTGTTGACAAACATCGCATCAAAGTACTGTTTTGGCATGGCAATTTTTAATAGAAATTTTTCTCAGTGTATTTTTATAATTTAGTATATTACACACACAAAAATGATATAGTTGAATTAAAGAAATTATTTTGTTAAGCGTATTTTGTCAATTTGTCTGTGAAGTATATGAGTTGAATAAAATATTTTGTAAATATGTACACTTTTACTGAAACGTTTAATATGCTTTTGCAAAATTACTGCGTTGATTCAAATAACAAACATTAACAATATGACAAAATGATCGAATTTGAATCATATTTTGTTGATCTAACAAAACTATTTCTTTAGTTTACTAACAACAAAACTGTTTTGTTGAATGAAACATTTGTTTGTATCTACAAAATATTTCTGTGCGTACCTAAATACAATTATTCATACAACTATAGTTATGATGGACTATATAATAATATACAATTATGTAATTATGCCAAAGTCATACTCTATGGTTCGTAGAATGGCGTATTTGGTCCATATTTGGTATCCCAAATTTTGCTGATCAACTTGACGGTCGCACTCACCAATGTAACTTGACTGCATGACTGTAATATCCTAAAAAACACAAATGGTTCAGTTAGTTAATGTTAATCAATTATTCTCAAAGAAAACTATTTACTCATCGATGATCACATAATTCATTCATAATGCGGTAAGTGAATTTGTTGAAATAAATAACACATTAAGACTAAAACTTTCACGCGTTCATTTACCATAAAAACAGAAAAAGTCTGCACATCAAAAGATATAATTTAACCACTTGATGTGATCACAAATCGTTGCATAATACGACTAAGTTTAGATATTTCAAAACCTGGTTTAATTCATTTTAATATTGTATAATAATCTTACCCAATCGTAATACAGTGCGAAGCTGTGGTCAGTTGCATGTAAGATAATATTTTTGATATTTTATAATTACGTCGCGAAAATTATCTAATTACATTATAAAATTGTTCCACTAAAACAAGTTTTATATATGTCACATATGTATAATAATGACGTAATTACAATATATATAGGTGTATTTAACTAAACCAATACTGCTCTCAGTTCTCGATTTCATTTATCATGAAGTTATATAAATATTTGTGAAAATAAATATATAAATTTATTTAATACGTTAATGGCAAGCAAAGTTATAAATGATCTACACCATTCACCCATTGGCGCATTATAAAATAGTCTTTTATCGTGCATCATAAAGGTCCCAGAAATACATAGTAAATCATAAATTGGCATTTATAACTGTACTAAGGATATATTTTCAATCGTCCGACAAGTCAGTAAGCGTCCACAAACGCATTTCCGAATGTATTGCTCATGATTTCGTTTCCACCCGTCCACCTATGTATCAAAAACTCCGAGATGCAATCTTATAATAGATAGGGAAAGGAGAAAGTATCTCATGCTTAACACTATCTTTTCATAAAACACGTGGTTGTTACGTTATATCTCTATTGCCCAATCAATCATGCGTAATTAGCAATTAAAGAAGATTCAACTACTTTTTTCAATACTTCTTGTATACTTGTATATTGATATATATATATATATATACATATATATATGTATGAGAATTGTTCGTGCATTGAAATGTTATTATTATTATTATTATTATTATTATTATTACATATATATATTATGTTATATTAATTTACCAAGTTTATTATATAATTTATATTTATTAAATTGAATTATGAATGAAATTTATTTGTGTAATTATATTTCTGTTTGCAAGACTCAGTTTCTGCTAAAATAATTTGATTGTTAAATTATTTGTCTGCAAAATACAATTTTGGTAGATCGTATGAATCATACAGGAATTTTGTTTCGTCCATTACTTTATTACTCTGTATATACCGTTTTTCATAAATTGGCAAATTAACAGAGGAAACATTGCAAAAGAATCATCTTCTGTAAATGTCAGAGCTTATATTTATTAGATAAATGCCATTAGTTAATCCTATAATATGTTTGACTCGAATTTAAATGAAAAGACGTTAATTCAACATTTTTATTGAGTCATATTTTAAAGCAAATGTGCAAAAACACATAATTTACTTAAATATGTAATTTTTTAATTTTGAATAATTCAACTGATGCAATTCGCATCAGAAAATCCTTATTGTAATTGGAAATGTATAGATTGAATATAATTCGATCGTTAACTTATGCAAATATTCAATTATAGGAACCGGTTATAGAAAAACATTCGATAATATGATTGATTTATTTCACATAAAAAAAGTACAACAAACTTTATTTACCCGTACTTTCTTGTGTTCAATAAATATTATAGTATTATCAACAATAAAATTATTATAAGCGCAGAATGCAGACACACAGGAAATATCGGCACATTGTTAATTTTAAGTAAAAGTAAAAATGTATTAAATTTATTTAAATTGTTCCCTGTAATTTGAGATAATCATTTTTTTAAATCACCCGCTGACTTACTGCTGCCATCAAATAAAAAAGTTTAATGTTGCAGTGTTAAATGAAAAGTACCCGCGCCAAAGATTTCTTGAGCATTTCACTTTAAGCATTCGTAACAAAGTGGTTTTTGCACGACTCTGTAGCGTTTCAACAATACAAGAACAATGGATCGAAACGTTTATTATGTTCAATTTGAAATTACAATCTGATTGCTTTGGGAATATTTACGAGACAAGAAAATGTGCTTTTTATGCATACGCTTTTAAGACTTCATGCTTCCTGATCATATAAATTTGATATCATATTATTTTGTATGCTAATATGTAATTACAACAATTTTCATGTGTATTAGTATTTCAATGGGTATAGTTTATATATATGTTTTATGCATTCGAATTATATAAAATAAATTATAGTATCTGTTAAAGTCGTTGTTAACGACTTCTAATTAAAATTCACAAAATTTTATATATAACACGAATAAAACATATATTCACCACTACATAATATATAAAAATTAGTATATATACTTGAAAGTATGTATTATAGAATTACTAATTACAATGTAACAATAATTTCAAATTATGTAAAAATGTTTAATTTATATAGTAATTTTATCTATATGAATATCCCTCTTATTCTTATATATATTATATATAGTTAATTAATGAATATATTATTTTTTATGTAATGATTTTTTATTCAGTAAATCTCTACATAAATAATTAAGACGTGTTTAATTAAAACATGTCTCGTTCAAATTAGTCACAATAAATTCACGTAAATAAATATTTATCAATCAATCACACCACGTATAAAATTGATTTATATATTTGTGACAGGTTTAAATTTATATATCTCAACGGACTCATGAATATTTTTAATATTAATTATAAATTATATGTTAACACGATGTTCATTTGTTAATCTAATAAATTATTATTAAATTAATACAACTTTTGTTTGATATAGAATAAATTGGTTGAAATTTGACGTTAGAAATTGTATGCGTATACAAAATATTAGTAGAAGAATCGATTTTTTTTTTTGTTACGGAAAGTAATTTTAATACACAGTTAAGAAGGGAGAGTAATAGTTTATTCTCTTTAAAAGTGTTGAACATTTTTAATTACTCATAATATTGAAAACGCAATTCACGGCCAATGCAATTTAAAACAAAAACTAAGTTATTATTTATTATATCTTATTTTATGCTACAATTACATCGTGATATTATTTTAAAACTTTCGATGTATTTTAAGCTTAGATTGTACATAAATAATTAAAAAAATTAACTATGAATAATTAAGATTACAATTACATATTTTATTATAAAATAAGTAAAAGAATATTAAGGTGTTATACAAATTTGTAATTCTTAATAAATTAAATATATGAAACAAATTTAAAACCAGTTGAAAAGTTTTTATAAATTTAATTACATATATATCTTTAATTATTACTTATGTAATAGTATGCGGTCAAAATTATGTATTAACAATTATAATATTAACAATGAAAACGTATGAAAAATCAATTAGCAATTGTAGATCATTGATATATGAGTGGCGAACCGTGTATTTTGTGATTCACACTTTCGCAACGAAAGCATGCATTCAGCAAGAAAACTTTCATTATCGTAAAGTAAATTATAATTCATGTCACCATTGGCATTATAACTTTTAAATGGAATTAGTAATTATGAATTACGCTTATCAGTTAGAATAGGATCGTTAAAAATATTTTCATATAATCTACATACCTCATGTGAATGTACTTTTCAGTTTCATTTTATATATGTGTATATAATATAACATTATTGCAATAAAGCTCAAGAGATACGTGTGGGAACGTGTTTATCTTAATCATTTATACAAATAAAAGCTAATTTTATTTTAAAAACTTATGTTATAAATTACAAATAAAATTTAATTAAACAATATTTTCAATTTATATAAATGCTAAGAAATTTAAACTTATCAACTATTTCCAGATTTATATGTAATAAGAATCAGTATTTTTCACGTATACATTACACGATCATTACAATGTTAAATGATTCGATTAAATTAGCATATTTAAATTTTTTGACAATATTTTATTGTCTGTCTGTATATATATATATATATATATAATTACTTCATTCGTAGATTGCTTTAAGTTGATTAAAACCTATAATTTCAATTGATCATTCATTATATATATATCGAATATAATTATTTCCACTGTAATTTATTGTAATTTTTACCAAGCATTCGTATTTAAGCAATTTAGAAATTTTTAAATAAACACACTGAAATTATTATTATAAACTGTTTAACACTCCTCGAAATAATTAAAAATAAATTAATTTATTAATAAATAATTTTTTATTACAAAATTATTACAAAATCAATATACCTAATATAAATTCTGTAAGT
>JABFQC010004528.1:0-12579 GCA_022817085.1 Psilanteris sp. ZL-2020
TTGTAAGACTATTTCTACAATGTTGCCAAATTGCAAAAGTTTCATAATTACCACTTCGCATAGTTACTTTATTATAAAAAATAAGTATTTAACATTTGAATAATATTAATAACTTAAATATAAAAAAAGTATCTACTGGTCGAATTAACAAATGTTGAAATTAATATTCTGCAGTATTTAAAAATTATATATAGACATATTATTCTACAGTAAATATTATTTAATGTATAATAATTCATGACACACCATTTGAATGATCATTTTCCACATCCTTGACGAGGAGCGGGGTCATTTCGGAGGAATTCGATTTATAGTTATTTGCGTAGCACAATATGAGATTGAATAATTCCCGTACAATATAATTAACGGTACAATAATAATAATTAATACTTAAAGCGTATATATAGATAATACAGTATGTATAAATATGTATATATATGACCATCATGACATTCAACTAATAAATATAATGATATCATTATATCAAATTCAATAAACTATTTAAATTACTAACGTTAGTACAATTATAAATTTGTAGTCAATACACTGTAAAAACAAGTGTTTTGAAAGTGTTTTTCAAACGTTCTTATTAATTAAAGTGTTCTTTAATACTAATGTTTGTATACATCCAATAGAACGTTTTAAACGTTTTTAAGAAATAACGCTTATAAGTGTTCCAATAAGCTTCAGAAACGTTTTCTACGAAACACTTCTTTTTACGGTGTATTGCCAATACATACATTATGTTGTTAATTTTATAATTAAGTAATTCATTAAAAAGATAAAAAAAAGTCTTATGATGTTTTAAACATAGGCTTGTAAAATCCAACAGCGTCTTATAAAATTGTACTGTTATCTATATTACTGCACCAAAATTAAGTGATTTTTTTAGGTCATTTTTGTCTTCAAAAGTTTAATTTCAATTTGAATTTGTAAACCCAACAAAAAATAATAATAAAAGTAATTTGCATTTTAATTAAGAAAGTTTCGTCGTCATTTCAGCACAATAAAATTCCATACACAAATTTTCAAACCATCTCCAAATATTGTACAAACAATATATAAAAAATATATTTATTTTATATTTTGTTTCTTTAATTGTCTGATGTTATTATATCTTATATGAAAACTATCTTATATCTTAATTATTATAAAATTTAAAATAATTATTATTTTTTGTTTTTTTTATTTAAAAAAATAAAAATAAAAAAAATAAATTAATAAGAATAGTTACTATTCTTAGTAACTTAGTAATATTTTAAATGAACCATATTTACTACAATTTATTTAGCATTTTTTTCATTCATATTTTTTCTTCGTGAATATGAATTTCTAGTTTTACATATTTTTCTAGAGCCTCATTTTGCTATCATGATGGATATCATCTGATTAATATGTCAGCTAATAAACGTTAGGTTTTAAGAATTTTTCTTTCGTAATAGCTTTTAAATCTAAAGTAGTGTAACACAACAAGAACTTATCTTTATAAAATTACTAAACTTTTCGACAAATGCAGCAAGGCAAATAATTTTTAAAATATATATATTCATTTAATTTACTTATTATTAAAAAACATATATTATAACCGAATTTTAACCATTTTTAAAATAAGAACATTTAGAAACATACAAATTAAATTTTCAAGAACGTGGAACTGTATAAATTATTGCTGAAACACTCAAGAGTATAAAATAGATGAAAACTTAAAACTTCCGCTGAAATCATAAGCCTTCCGTTATACTAAAAAGTTTTTAAATATACTTCCCAAAGCTATTATTATGCTGAAAATTAACAACAAATTGTAGGAATATAATATGGGATCTGTCAACGTAACAGTCATAAAGCATATTTATCCAGCTAAAATTCTAAACATTTGACTTTCTTTAACTTCTAGTTTATGCTATCAAGTTTAGTATTGAACGAATACATATATTTGAAAATAATAATTATAAAAGAAACATAATACTAATTAAATAAAATGCTTCCTCAGGGAAAAATGAATACTGAATTTTTAAAAAAATTTAGGGTCGTGGAATTCGGTGATGCCTACTGTATCAAGAGGGAGCAAAGCGCGGTACTTAGACGGTATAAGGGAAAAAGTTGTCATAAATCACCCAAGCATAAAAATTCCCTCGTGCAAACATGATAAAATTAGCATCATTTACGTAACCTAGCAAAGATTTTGTCATTTGAAGTCATGTCAATTCTAACCATGCAAATATAAGTTTTGTCATGATCAAAAGTGATTGTGTGTAGATAAAATGCGAATGAAAATGTTTACCTCCAGAGCATTATAGTTAAAGTGAATCACTGCAATATGATGAAGATAAAGACATTATTTTTTTGTTTATAAGATTTTTTATATGTAAATACATATAATGCTAGGTGACAGATCGTTCTTTATTCTTTGATTTTAAATTCTTTAGTTAATTTGTTCATTATATTTGTTCGAATATATATATTCGAAAATATTAAGAATTAATAAAATTCATATATACCAGCTATTTTTATGGATATATAACAATGGAGTAGTTGTGTTAAAACATTATATTATACACAAATAAAATGAGGTATCTAAAATGTAATCTTAAATTGATTTTATGTCCGAGAATATTTCATCAATAATATTATAATGGATACAATATATATACTGATTTTTGAATTTTTATCGAATTTTTAATATACATTGTTATGCTACGAAAATTATAACTTTTTAAATAACTTTCAAACTCTAAGATAATATGGGTGGTATTATAAATATCATTAAAAAGTAAATTTTCAATATTATTATATTTCAACTTAATTTAAGAGTAGACTATGTAGACTTGAAATATAAACATTTAAATGTAACAAAATAAGCGTTATTATATACAAAACCCAAGTAGAAATTTCTCAAGTAACTCGCGAGTTACTAGCAATTTTGTATACAAATTCTTTAGTAACTCACGAGATACTAGACAAATTTCTACTAGGGAATGTATATAAAATAATAATTATTACATATATTTGTAAATTATATATATTACATATATATAAATTATAAAAGTACAAAATTAATAAAATAAATTTCAAACTAGATTAGTTTTGTTTGTTCATTTATAATAAAAAATATGAGTATTCTATAAGAAACCCCTGTATAATGTTCATTTTATCACTCGTTTGATATTTAACCTTTGATCTGGGACTTTCATTAGTTTATCCACAAATTTTTTTAATTTTAATCCCCGTGTGGATACGGAGCTTAATTAACTTGTTATGTAGCTTTGATATTTGATTATCCTTTGTACCGTTTTTTGTATAATTTTCTACCATGTATAACAAGATTTAATATAAGAATTTAAATAAAGAATTTGTTTTAAATTTACAATAGAATTTATTTATATATTTTTATAAATTTAATTTTTGTTTGATTATACGCTAAAACCACATTTAATTTTTAAAACAGAAACTAATACTTTTCATCTCTATCGGCGTACGCATTGCAGTGTATCAATTGTTATATTATTATATAAATTGTGAAGTAATTTAAATTATAATTTAATGTAATTAAAATAGAAGATTTTATTATGGGGCAATTATTATTCAAATTAAATTCGTACTATAATAAGTAGATGATGTTCTTTGATTCATAATAGAAACGATTATGAAACATATTTTAATGTTGTATGAGGTTCATCATAATAATATTATAATATTTATTTGTTAATATACAATAAATTCATATATTAGAGGTATTTCAATCTGTTGCAAATGTAGTATTAAATAACGCTCAAACCCTAAACGCAACATTATTACTACTGTTGTTAAAATACATTATAATTCTACTAATTTTTACTGACTTAACATTATTTTAAATTAATTTTGTTATTTATTATTGTAATTATATAATGATTTTAATTGTATTAGTTGTAAAAATCATTAAGATTTATGAAAGAATATTATAATATCATTAACAAAATTTAGTATATGTAAATTATGTTATCAATTGCCGCACAATATAAATACTATAAAATCAACTAAATGCTAAATATTTAGATGTAAAATTTACGAAAAAAAGTGTTTTAAAATACTAGACATGTTTGTAACGTTAATCCTTACAGTGTAGATTCCTCATTTCTGAACTGATATCATAATAATGAATTACTAATATAATTAATTTTCATATAACCAATACTAACATCATTAATTTATTAATTAAGCTATAAAATTTACTGATATTTTCAATATGCAAAATGATTTTCACGTTTAATGATGTATTCGAACGAAATATGAAATCCATTGCAAAATGATAATCCTATAAAAAATGCATCCCCTAAATTGCATCGGCCATTTACTCCCAATTATTGGTCAAACATATTTATCAGTAGCAACTCGAGGAATGTGAAACAGGTATCATGTTTCCAGGTCAGTGCATTAATTTTTCGTGTCTAGCTTGAAACATTATCATGAAAAGTTTGGGCGCATTTGCCAGCTAATGGACCGCACATTACCGTCGCTGCTTGGTTGTGTTCACCCATTCGGGCCTCCTCCCTCCACCATTGCTATATAACGTGTTTTCACCTACATCACTATTTATTTCAATGAAAAGAAATGAGAACGAGACCTCGTCTGAATCGAAAATTTGTCGACTCGTGATTATAACGACTCTCTCCATTCTTAAGAGAAGGAAGACAGAGCGACTGGAAGGACGGGTCGAAAAGTTGGCGAAATTTTTCAGTGGATGCAGTTCTTCCTTTGGAAGCCTTTCTTCGTTGAAGTGCGTCTACAGTTGGCGTTCACAAAAGGGAGAAAAAAATAACATAAACGGCAGACCTAAAATTTTAGGACACTTTTATAATACGCGTGTATTGTAAAATACTGGGAAATTGTTTTCAGCAGAGGCTTTGTCGTGAAGCAGTTTTTTTGCGAAAATTGGATAAAAAATTTTTGGTAAAAATTTATTTCTGGTTACAAGTTTAAACAATATTAAATTTGCGAAAACGTTATTATATGATATGGGTAGGTTTTATGTTTAAAATGAACGATGAGTTGTGAAAATAATTGTGTCAATTTATGGGAATACGTATGGGGAATTTTGTTGTTTTAGAAAATTCAATAAAAGTTTTTGGATTTGGACATTTTACAATTTTTTAAATTTTAATTTGGTAAATTTAATTTTCATATATATTAATATTATTAAATTGTATGAATACTATTACGCAAATAACACATATATATGTACATAGATCCACTGTTAGATGTATAAATAAAATTGTCTTATCTATGCTGCAAATAGCGAGAAGCATTAATATTCAAGTATGTAATGAAGTTACGATTTTAGTACACAGCAAAGGATTGAATAAAACCGTAGACTGAATAGATTTTTTAATAAAAATAAAAATATAAGGAAGGAAGGAACAGTAAAAAAGTTAAAAATATTATTATTTTATTATATTCAAGGTAAAATTTTAAATATATTGTTTTATAAAAATAAAACAAAACCGACGATACGTTACTAACGAATATTTAAATATATAGAAAAACGATAAAACTTCAACACGTAATATCTAAAATCCTTTTATGAATTATAATATTGTCATTTACTTTAATATTAAGTAACAGCAAAGAAAAATATCTTCGTTTCATTAATTTTTAAAATGCGTCATTTTTATTATTTTTATATATATAAGTAGTATTTTAAATAATTCTAAAAATGCGTGGCTTTAGAATAGTTAAAAAAATTGTTTCAAATAATATTGTAAATTAAAATACTATTTTATACAGCTATATTACATAAATGTACGCTATTACTTTTGAAGTTTATTATTACTTTAGGAAAAAAAGTCTAATTTTGCTAGACATTAAACAAACTTATCTTATTATTCCGTGCAAAACTTCATCAAAGTCAAATTATTTGTTTAAAATTATGAAACTCTTTTCATTGTACAGTTCAGTGACTCGATCGATTTACTAGTGTTGTTTAGGACTTATCTTTTGTGTTTCAAGTTAAATTACTTTACTCATTTGCCCATTGAAGGATACGATTATACGAAGCGATGTTGTTTAAGAAAATATTAGACGGAGCGTCACTACAGTTGATAGAAAGAAGAAAAAATTCAACATAGAGAGAAACGTGACATGTCATAGAGTAAAGAAACCGCTTCCTAAGTCGCCGTTAAAACGATTCATTTCAATTGAGTTTATACCTATTATACACCTTTAGAAATCTATGAACAAGTAAATTGCTTTCAACTTATCAATTGCAATTCTTCAAAGAAGACATATTTTTGTTGTTCGTGCAGGTTAGGTTTGTAGACAAAACTTTTTAAAATAAATAATAGTAACTGCCTTTTTTTATTTTGTGTTATTAATATACGAGTTTTAAAGGTTAATATAATTTCAAATCTATAACAAAATTATACGAATAATATGTATAACTGAAAAATTACATTTCAGAATAAATACAGGACGGCACTGTGTCATTGTCAAGATGATTGAATTTCATTTTATGAAATGACAAAAAATAAAATAAATGACAAGGTATATATGAAAGTGATTATTCATAACAAATATTATTTAAACAATATGTATTAAAAACTGTGATAAAACCAAGTAAATGAGAATCCAAATATTAGATCCGAATTTAATACGTTTAATCCAAGCGCACAACTTCGAATGGGAGAAATAAATGGTATAGAGATATACGTTATATGATGAGCGGAGTTTAAAAGAAAGAGTACATTTTATCTATGCGCGTGCAAATCATGTTGATGTATACTGGATTCCTAAATTACACAATTTTTATCATTATAAACCCACCTTTTTAGTTTACAGTTCATATGTGTGTCTAATAAGGGCAAACCTATTCAGAACCAATGCTATTGAAGACACCAATACTGAGTCAGGAAAGTCGAACAGCTATCGGTATAGACGAAGATTTAGAACGGACTAACAATTTCCTAAAGACTCTGTGAACAAGCATTATTCTATTGAAATTTAAAATTATCATCTATGATACTGCTATGTAACACTTATTAAATGCCTCAGCACTTGTACAGATAAGAAATTCAAAGATGGGTAAAGTAATGTATCAATTTTTAAATTTAGGATAAACTTTATTTAGATAAGTTAATATAGTCATGTTGGTATAATACTTTGCGAATTTTGAGGTATTTTTGAGGAATTTTGAGATAAGGTAATTAATAATATAATATGAATTACTAATAAACTAAATTAAGAAACATTTGTCTATATATTAATACTTAAGAATACGAGAAAATAAATTTATAAAAGAAATGTTTAAAAACTAATTATTTAAAGTAGTAATTGTATTATGATCCAATTAATGTTAATTTCAATTAATTTTAATTAAATGACAATTGTAGAAAGCAGTTGTTCTAATACATTTTTTTCGTGTATGAAATATGTTTTAGTAATATTTTAATTCAAAATAAAATTAATTTTCCGTCGATTATTTTCTTATTGTTACCCAAGTAGAAATTTCACAAGTAACTCGCGAGTTACTAAAAATTTTCAAACATTTTATATCCTCAATTTTAAAGCACTTATATATCTAATAATGTAATTTGGAGCCAAAAACCTTTAAGCATTTATCTCATATGTGTTGAATTAAACGACAAAACATGTGCAAAATGCTTAATTTTTAGAATGCAACTGTGGTAATTATATATATATTATTTGAACTTTTACAAATACTTCAATCAAATTAAATATGTTTGAAAATAATAAATTATACTTAATTATAATTATTTACAATTGTAAGAAGTAATTTATTAATTATATTGTTTTATAATCGTATATGATTTTATTATAGACAAATCGATAAAATATCTACGACAAAATTCATGCAGTCTAAACTTGCAAGTTGATAATATTTCATTACTTGCAATTATCACCCACAATCCTTTATCTTTTGTCTTTACTCCATTGACATTACAGTAACGAGATATTCTATATTTAGAGTATCTTAATGATTAAACGGTTTTAGGAAACTTTCAAAGAGATCAATTTCACTTTTTAATTATACGTAATGATAAGATTATGATATTCTTTTAACCTTATATTATTTTACCATTGTACAGAATATGCCCTAAAACACCAAGTAAATATATTCGAACATACTAGTAACAGTCCAAATTCGCCATTAAGAAGATAAAAAGCTGTTAAAGCAGTATATACCCTAGTAGAAATTTGTCTAGTATCTTGTGAATTACTAGAGAATTTGTATATAAAATTTCTAGTAAGTCGCGAGTTAGAAATTTTTAGTTAGATACATTTAATGGGTAAATATACTGATTTAACATAGTTCTTTGATATTAATCTATAAGCTTCGAAATGAGTTACCACAATTTACAATAAAAGAAAATTGGTTTAAATTGCAAACGATTTCTTTTACTTGTTAAATATAATTAACGCATGTTTATTAAGTTTTATAATTTTTTCCTCTTCTAGACCTTGAAAGAATTGTTCAGTCTCTTAAACCTTTTCTATACATTGAAAAAAAGATTAAAAAAATTTAACAAACCAGGCTATATATATATTATATTAATAATTTTGAATATAAATAAAGTCAAATTAAATATTGAAAAAATGATTCTTTTTTGATAAGTCATTATTAATAATTTTTAAAAGCTTTACAAAAATTATCAAATAAATTATTACAAATACAGTGATATTGTTGAAAATTTGGTTACTTCTCATTTATCCTCCACTTCTATGCATTTATCCTCCTTTTTCATCCAATATATCCATATGGTAAAATTAGTAAAATCATTTTTTTCAAAGTACCATACGACAGCATGATATTTACGATCCCTCATCCTGTAGCAGTGGTGACATTCAATACGTGACCTATATATTAACAGTGATTGGTAAGCATTAATTTCAATTAGTAATGCCATTTAACCATAAACGACTACTGGAGAACCTTTCGTCTAATTAGAATCTAACGGGTGAACAGATTTGTATAAGAGAAACTCAACATGCCACCATCGACTTATGTTTTGCAGCTATAAAAGCAGTATTATATTCACTCCACACTCAAGAGTAAATGATTCACAGACTTCACACACTCAGAAGTCCCTCTTTTCTATTTATACAACTCTATCTCTAGCAATCCCTCGTTCAGAGATGGGCGATAATCCATACTCCTAGAAGTTCCTTGTTCACGTATAGAAATACTTGCGATCCTAGTGGCCCCTCAAGAGCCACATTAGGACAAATCCTAAATCCGTCGCGTTTTTCTTATAGCAATCCTAGTCTTCGTTTTAATGCGTATTCGTTGGCAGTTTCACACAAAATAATGGTTTCAAGGACAAGCATGAAAATTAACGTTACAAAAAATTTAACGCTACTTTTATCCACTTTTACGTTTTAAAGAATTATTAGTATAAATTATTCATTATAGAAATAATAAAAACTCCAGCTGTAACCATAAACTACAGTTTAGAATTATATAATTAGAAATTCAATTGTAATATACTGTAAATCAGTAATATAAGATTAAAGTTTATGAAATGTATAGTCTTGAATGGTGAAATCCGTACATCGTAAATAAAATACTCCTGCGAAATATACAAAAATATCTCGCAAGTAAGACAGTAACGTGTGTTATGTAAATCAAGGACTAAACTAGTGCGTAATACAAAAGATTGCATGTTATTTTCGTGTTACTCTATTCCACTATTTGTAATAATGCATATCATTTCTACGGCATTTCCATAACATTGCCTACGGCATATCAATAATATTCCACGACTATTCGATAACGTGTACATATTATTCTCGTATTATCTCTACAATTCTTCATAATATTTTTTCACATTTTATTTATAGAATTCAGAATTCCGTTTATTCTTCCAGAAATAACATTTTATTCTGAATAACACGCAATAACAAATTTATTTATTTAAATAAATATGTAACTGATATAAAAAATAAATTTAATAATAACTTATATATGGTATTAACTTAATTCTAGTTTTGTTTAGAAAATCATTTTGTTTTTATCGGTATTTATTTTTATTTTTTATTTATTCTTTTAATTAATCATTTTAATTATTATTTGTTATTATTGATCATAAATTTTTACAACAGTAACGTTTAAAATTTAAACAATAACGTTTAATTCAATTTAAATTATGAAACTCAATTGTTATTAAAACATATGCATAATATCAAATGCTGGAATAATCAATAGACAGTCGTTTAATACATACGAAACAAGGATTTGCGAAATTCTTTCCACTAATATTAGACGCACTGCTTTGAGAACAGCAGTAGTAATCAGAGTGAATATTTCTACGCTCTGGGAAATATCGAACGCGGATTATGTGCCAGGAGCTGACGTAGCGATGTAACAGAATGCTGTAGTTGCATTCACTGCGGCGATGATTCAGGAGTAAGTTACATCGATAAGAATGCAACGTCTCGGTTCGTTCGCTGCATTTTGGAAAACTTCACTTTTAGAAGAGTACGTTGATTTTTCGGCAATAGCTGTTTCGAACTCTTAGAATGTTTCAATTTACTAAAAACGACTTTAAATATATACTTCTTAATTATCACTTTATTAGGTATTAAAGATTTATAAATCAATTAAAATATATAGTATACTAAATTTATTTAATAAAGTCTAAATTCATTATTGTGATAATTACGAATTTCAAGTAAAATTTGGACTAAAAGATATAATATTAATTGTATTATATTACATATTCTAAATGAATGTATATCATTCAAAAATTATTTTAAAAATAATTTTTAATTAAAACCTATATTATAGATATATAAATTTATCGTTATAAATATATATATATATATATATATATATATTATTGTGATTTATAATAAATGATTCAAACTAATCGTTTCTTTTGGTCTTAAAAACAATCACATTTTCTTACTGTTATATTAAGGTTCCTGTCTATAAAATATGTTAATTTATTTAAAAGTATATCTTGATAGTAAAATCTATAGTGATATTAGCTAAAAATGTGCAAAATCTTCCACAAAAGAATAACTATGGCTAACAAGACAGATAATTATGAAGAAGTTGTGAGAAAATTTGATTTTTTTCAAATTTTGTTAACATCACATGGTCCCACCATGAAAAATCTGGTTATTTTCGTAAAGTATGGTGGTAATGGATTATACATTTCGGTCATTCATTTTTGACACTTGTCAATAATAAAATAATAGTATATTATGCACCAAGGGAACTAAGCAGACAATTACGATTGTGAGTAGAAAGTTAGCAATCTGAGCCTTAAGCGAGAACCGTAGAAGGCGACCAGAGCTGAAGGCAAAGGTTTTCCAACTTCACACGAATGGTAATCGCCTTATCTCCCATGAAGCATACGATTTCATCTCACAAGTTACAGTATTGGTCCCTGTTTAACTCCCGGAAAATATGAAATAATACTGTGCATGAAAATGTAAATAATTTAATCAAACTTCATTATTATACAAGCATCTTATGGCATTCTTTCCATTTTAATACATTTTCCAATCTAACTTTCTTAATAACTTCCTTCTTAACATCAAATTTATCTACTTCTGTATATTACTTTAACACAAGTTAGTATATCACCTATATCAAAATTATTAACAAAATAAATCTCTTTCTAAAAAAGCTTAATAACAATATCTTTATATTACGGAATATATTAATAAATTATTATCTAATAACATTAAAAGTCATTTCTTTCGTGAAAGAGGTTTTATACTCCATTTCAAATCGATTTACGAAATACTATATGATTCACTAATCCCTTCAGAAAACTTTAGTTTTAGTTAAGACATGAAGTTTTGAATCAAATTTACTATATATTAACAGATACAGGATCATATGAGGCATAAAAATGCCCATAAAACCAATATTTTAACAAAATTTGCTAGAAATGAAATACACAATCATTTTTGGTGTAATCGTCAAAAATGAACCAATTAACACCCAAGTAGGTGTTTACTGTGATTCAACTATATTATTAGTGAAGATGGAGAATAGTAATGGCCCCAATGTGGAGCTTTGAGGAACTCCACTCGAAATTTCATGCCACTCCGACAAATACTCATCCCTATCCCTCACAGTCTGCAAGCGATCGCTCAGATAAGACGTAATCTAGTCCAAATCATCAGGGAAGCATTCCAGTCCCTCAATTTAGATATTAGAATATTATAATTCACTAGGTCAAACGGTTTAGAAAAATCGAATATTCCTAACGTAGTTATCAAGCGACTTTCCAAAGCACTCCAAAACACAGTTTGCATCGAGTATCCTCTTTTAAAACCTGATTGAAAATGGATTTTAAATTTAATAATTTGAAAAATCAATAAAAATTAAAACCCATAAATTTCTTCAATAATCTTCGTAATTGAACAAAGAATAAAGATCGGTCTGAAATGTTCAGGACTAATGGGTTTATTTATTTTGGAGGTGGGAATAATTAATGTTTTTTTCAGATGATGGAAATACTGAATCGAAAAATGTATGTATCGAAATACATTTCAAACAAGAGTTTCCCTATTTTTTTTTATAATATCATAGTAAAAATGTGAAATGTCATCCACTCCCACTGAAAC